>BLKR01010361.1:0-59020 GCA_011170035.1 Teleogryllus occipitalis | reverse complement strand
ACGCTATAAGACGATGGCGGAGATGATTTTCGTTCATATAATGAATTTTTCCAAAAAATGCAAGAAAACATTTTTTTTCGCCGTTTTCCTACAACTTAAGTATTGAAGATAGTTTTTCCTTAATGAAATGTGTTCATCAAAAACAGATCTTCAAATATTCCTTTCAAATAATCAGTCCTTTAATAAAGATCACATACAATTGTTTAAAAATATAAGTACTTTAGATAATTGTACAATTTTTGAAATAGCAAATTTGAATTTCCCCCGCTTCGTTTGACGAGCTGTCATTCTGAATTCCTTTTGAATTCTGATGATTGTCGGGACGGACAAGGCGCTATTACGACGCTGTATTTTTCATTTAATGTCAAAAACAGTTAAAAATTGTGTGTAATGTACTGTAGGGAGAAATGTATTCTGTGAACGTTTTCTTAAATTTTGGTATCCCCTTGCCCTAACTCATATACAAGACAAATTCTGAGTACACAAAAAAGCGGTTATTCTTCAAATCGCACGAGTGTTTGCTCTTCGAGTTGCATTGATTTAATTGAAATTATCTCAATGAGGTTTTCTCTCATAATAATAGTATTTAAATATAACATGAAAGAAAAACAGAAAATACCGGAATTTGGAAGGAACATTTATTACAAAAATTTGATATTTTCTTGTTATAATATTCAACTATGGATATTTGAGATGTGTTTCCGAGTTCATTGTTGGCGACTCCCAGTCCCAGTTGGGACTCTACACCCAGGTGTTAGTGGTGTGGGATTTTTCTTCTCCTAGTTTTGCCTCCACTCCCCTGTACTGACAAAGGGATTGGTAAACTAGGAAAAATAACATAGGGGTTAATACATTTTATGTTGGACAGGCTATTTTATTAGGCCTTTAGGAAGACGGAAATGGGGGTGGAAAAAAGGATTAAATGTTTTTATTGATTTTTACTTTCTCGCACTTACTGTCGTAAGAAGAAAAGGTATTGTAATCGTGCACCAGAATACGGCGAATTTTCGGCTTAAAAACCATCCCATCCTGGTAACGAAAAAGTGAATAAATTTATTTGCTAAATTAAGGGGGAAATCCTTTAACGCGTTGTGTAGCCAGAATTCATGTTTTGTGGATCGTTGTTACCGAAAAATTGAATGACGGCAAAACGTTTGTCTATCAGTCTTTCGTCTGCGAACAACGCTAGGGGTTAAATTGTTCAGCCAATTTTGTCCAAAATTGATAATACCCAATCGATCTTGTTGATATCACGGTCCCATTAATTCGAAACCGATATTTTAATTTTGGGGGGTACTTTACATAAGACCCCAGAGATATTTCAAAATTTTCTCAAAAGCGGCGTTATCGGTTTTGATTATTTTTTTTTCCATAATCTCAAGAACGTTTAAGAGAATAGTGTAGATCTCATGTTGGCGTCTGTCTGTCCGTCTGTAGTTAACACAAGCATCTAAACGCCTCACGTTCTTTTTTAGTCAAATCTGTAATACATGACAGTTTAAAATCATCTTTGTGAGAGACAAAAGTTATATGAGTTTCTGTGGTATAGCAGGTAAGCGCAATGTTGGAGAAGCTTAGGCACGTAAGATCGAACCTCATCCACGGCGAATAATTTTTGCGGGTAGAAACAATTTTGCGGTTAATTGTATAGTTATAATCATTCGTATCCATTATAAATATCACATAAAGCATGTGTTTTGAGGCGCCACTACTTATTTTAGTGTGTTAATGTCTTTAAGAATCACGTATAAATATGCCCCTATTGCGATTCTGGCTTCAGAACGTCTGCAAGCGCCCGTGTTGAGCTCTAGCGCTATCGCAACTTTCATCTGTGACGTAATTCAACCTTGGACATAGTCGCCGAAAGATAAGGCCGGCAACGACTTCCACAGAGGGTTCTAAAGACCACGGCTTCTGGTTGAAAATATTTCTAAGTAAAATGAGCTATGTAGTTGCGTGGGTTGTAATCGTTTGGGTTCTTATTGCGAATTTGATACCTTTGACACATGTAGAACATTCCTCTAATAAAAAATCTAAGTGCAATGAATATCACGTAACTATTCTTTTCGTAATAGGTGTGCTTGGACAGCTTGTTGAGAAGCATCTGTGATAGCACAGTGCGGTCGAGCCAGACCTACGGACTACAGGGATCCGAGTTCAAATCCCAGTAACGCTGGAATATTTTTACCTCCACGTGTAAAGAGAGTTACGTAATGCTGTAGGACGGAGTGTCGAAACTTTTACAGAAAACACGTTTTGTAAGTAACTAGTTCGAAAAAAGTGGATTGTTGGTATTGTTCTTTTATTTTCTATACACAAGGCTGTCAAAACGCTTGTTTTTTGAACCCGAAAAAGTGATTTTCCAAAAATCCTCTTTGTGAATCCGTCTTCGTGTGAGTAATTCTAGAGCCTAAAGTAAACACGATTTTCACCAAAATGGATATTCCTTGAACGATCTGGCTAATATTACGAATCTTCGAATTTGAAACGAATCTTTTAATTTTGAAGGTACTTTACACCAAACCCCATCATATTTACATAATTTCCTCAAAAAGAGCTCCAATTTTTCTGTAAATCTATTCCTCGAAGCACAAGATGTTTAAAAGTGGCGTACGTTCAATTTTGGGCGAACGATCTGAATTTTCGAAAATTGCGAACAAATACCTATTAACATTGTCGAAAACAAATATTAACGCTAGAGATTTTTGTTTCATGAAATCTCTTTTTAAAAAGAGATATTAAATTAATGTAAATTAAACACTCCACTCTTTCCTAGTAATGATCCACTCTTCACTAGTAATGATTGCTGCTATTGGGTCTAACCGCTTCCTTATTCTTTGGAGGGCTACTGTTTTTTTAATTTTTTTCCAACAGCATTATCTCAAAAGTACTGGATGAGAACAGTTGATATCTGGAGTTGAAGGGATGGTGTTAGCTCCTATTGTAGGCCTGGTTCCTTGTGATTCCAGTGAAAAATCAGTAACTGCACTGAAACAGCAGAAGCTTCCGCCAATTGATAATCATAAGTGAATCACCATGTACTGGGTAGGGAGGAGAACGAGGAAATCTATATGAATTGTCGCCTGGTCTTTCTTTCTCAGATAAACACTTGGATAGTTTATCAACATCAAATCGGAATTTTAGCGCCTTTGATGTAATATTAAACATAAAAAAATCCCTTCCAGTTTTCTGCGTGTTAATTTTTAGTGCATCAAAATAGCCCCGACACCCGTATTGTATTACTTTAGCCTCTTAAGTTGTATCATATTAGCCCCACAAATTTGAGGCTGTATATATCATGACACGATTAATATTATTGCATTATTTTAACGCAGAAAAGAATATTCATTCTTTCTTAATGATAAACTATTTTCAAAATTATCGTGTCATAAAAAATAACGAAGTAACATCAAAAGATTTATATCACGGTGGTAAAGTTTTTGACTGGAAAAATTAGGCATTTTAGTTTTGATTTTTTCCCTCCCAAATATTGTAACATTCTAAGTGTTTGCTATGGTCATTATAATAGAATATATTTCCTATCATTTGTCATTTTCTTGTTAATTTTGGACATAAATAAATAACAACTCTTAAAGTGTAATACATTAACCCCAATTTTCTACTGTATAATATTAGCCCCGACTGATCTTTATAACATTGTCGAAAAACAATCTGAACGCTAGAGATTTTTGTTTAATGAAATCTCTTTTTAAAAATAGATCTTGTATTAAGATAAATTGAACACCCTGTTTTTTTTAAACAACTGCAAATGCTTCACTTTCTTTTCCCATCGGAAAGGAGGTAGTCTTGTCGTGTACCTGGTGGTGAGGGGGAACCGTGTCAGGTGAGTTAACTTTAAAGACCCGAGTTCGAATCCCGACGAGTAGAAAATATTTTCTGCTGCAGTAGGTCTTTTTTTGTTGTTTCTTTTTTGCAGGTTCACATAGTCCGTATTGAATATTGCATAGCAATTACGAATAATACGTGAAAATATATGCTGTTGAGGCAACACTTGTTTTGAACATAAAACACTTTCTAAATAGTATGTATAGTAAGATAAACTTTATTTAGGTGAGTAAGCTTAGACCATTCACTTTGATTCTCTAAATTAAAACTTGACGTAACTGAGAACAGTGTCGTCATAAGAGTTATTATGATACATATATCCTTTATTTTTAAATTCTTAGGCCCCGAAACGCGCCTCAAATTAATTATTAATATAATAGCAATAGCTACTTATATATAATATAATTTCATAATTATTTCCAAAGAACCGGAACGCCGTTCCGTCGCGTACCAACAGAAATCAAGCCTTTTATATACAGGATATTCGGGGAAGAAATGTCGAATCTTCGAAAAATAGCTGTTAAGACAATTTTAAGCTTATTTTGTCTAATAAACTACACGGATATTCCAAATGGCTAAGCCGCAATAAACATTCAAAAGTTGGTTTGGATATATGTTTTCTAGGCAACTATTTGCGTTGTAGAAGCATATAAACACTTCATTAATATCTAAATTGTTTATGATTAACAAAATAAATGAATACATTTGATCAGAAAGAAAAATTAACCTAGAAATAAAAAAGCACCCAATTTTCACAGTTCGACTGCTTTTTTATTTCTCGGTTAATTTTTTTCTGAACTAATATATTAGTTTATATTGTTAATAATAAACATGTTACATGTTTCTGGTCTGTTTACATGATTCTAGAATGCAAAGTTTTGCGTAGAATTCATATTTTCAAACCAAAATTTGCGTGTTTATTGCAGCTCAGCCAGTCAAAATATCTATGTAGTTTATTAGACAAAGTATGATTAAAATTGTTTAAACAGCTTTTTCAAACTTTCGACGTTTCGTTCCCCGATACTCTGTATATCCATGCTTCTTTAAAACCAAAAACAATAATTTGCGTACTGAAAACTAATTCATTAAACCCATGGCAGTATAATTGTTAACATAAGTACTGTCACACATCTTTCGCAGGATAAGGAGTAAAATTTAAAGAAAAATTATAGTTCACATGAATTTTGACAAATTGCGTCTTACTTTCTATGATATTCAAATGGTAACATTATATTACAATATTCAATTGGTTAACAATTTCGGCTAAAGAGTCTTGTTTGATAATTCTCCAATTTCGTATTGTAATAAGATATCTTATGATACTCATGTCGTAAATAACTATTTGACAACTATTATGTTTAGTGTATGTGTCTAGCAGGTTTTGCATTATTCTGAGCAACTGGATCATACGAATCACGTTTACTACGTTATTCACACAGGAGCACATGAATCTCAAAAAAGTATTTAATAATATAATCCTTGCTGATGAATCAACGTTTTATTGATGATTTTAATTTTGAAAATTTTCATTAGTTTGGATGTTTAAATATAGGTATCACATGTAATTACATGTCTGTTAAACACGATAGCATTATATGAAGCAAGAAACATTGTTTTTCGTTTGATCATTCAACTTCATCAATCACTCAAAATTACTTTAATTTTCTCTGCTTATCAGTTTTTTAATCTCAGATCTTCGATGAAGACATGAATCAAATAACATCGTAGATATTTGAGTGTTTTAAAAATAATAACGTGAATAAATGCTTATATTTATTGAATTGGTTTTATAATAACCTGTAAAAACATGGGTTTTCTGTTGGTTTTGGGGATGTTGAAAACATTCAAATAGTAAAGGCAATGTTAAGCTGGTGACCTTTAACATTGTTTATTTGATATTTTTCTTAGGGATAGTTTATAATGGTTAAACGTTTTCAAAGAGTGCACATTTGATACCTCGAATGGCCCGTTTCCGTTTAATAAACCGCTACGTTCTCACTGTACAGATGGTCGTGCAAAATTCAAGATTTTGATAGATTCGTAGAATGGCGGCCAACAAATCACCTTCGAACTCTGACGATACTGAAATGTAGTCTGTGTTGGGAAGGTCATATCACTTGACCACCAAGTTCGTTGTATGTATTTTCACTGGGAAATGCTAGTGCATTGATATTTACTAAACTGTAAACAAACGCTAAATCTCTTTGAATTGTTATAACATCTGATTTGCTTTCTTTTAGTAATATCAACTCGTTTTACCAAATACGTGAGTTTGTTATATTTTCACACTCTACAAGTATTTAATTTTACAAGTATTTATTTTCAAGCATTTAGGAATTCATGAAATTTCATTGAAACGTCAATCTAAAAACCTTTTAAAGGTATATTAAATATATTAATGTTGTTTAAAAATATGTATTAACAATGCGTAGATTTAGCACATAAAGCTCTGATTTGAATATTATACAATGAAATCATCATGCAAAATGTGCAGTTTTAGAAAGGAATGATAAATTGAATTGAAAGTATTAACTTAAAGTTTATATACGTTTATTTAGAAATTTCTATACTTGTGTAAATATTGTGATGTGTGATTCTACTCATGTGATCTTTCAAAACACAAAATTGAATATTTCTGTATTTGAAAACCTTAACACTACCTTCATCCAATCCAGTGCAGTTTATAGCAAACAGCTAAGCAATATGTTTCCCTATTTTTTAATGCTAATGTTTAGACAAGAGGAACAAATAGTTTCTGACTCTCAGTGTTAACAGGGGACTTAAAAAAAATTAATAATACAGTTATTCGGTTGCTCAACACCCCTTTGATAGAAAAACAGAAACAATTGTTTGGGCGTAATGCACCTTGAAAAATATTTTTTTATAATCAATTTCTTTCCTATTTGATAAATATATCGACTTGCAAATTGTAGGACTTAAAAGAGAATATAAAAACCAAATAAAAGTTATGCTCATACTCGCCGTAAAAATACGAATTTATCATAATTAAATTGGCCACAGAATTTGTTTACAAGCAAGTGCATTTTAAGCGTATGTGGCAAGCAAATGCGCGGCATTGGAGAACTGTTTTTTCAGTAGGCCCATCCCACGCTATTCTGCTAGCGCAAAATGAATTAAGCGCAAACAAATGGGATCTACTAAGATGTTAATTTCTTATAAACAATTACATATATCTCGAGAACGAGATATAATAGCACCGAACGGATTCCGGAATTTTGCATCACATTTAAACGCCATTCAGATTAGACAATAAAAAATTTGCAACAATTGCAAATTTATAAACAATTTCCAAATTTTGCAAATCTAAAGTGGGGAGAGTCTCCCGATGTCCCAGAACCAAAAACAGCGAATTAACAATTTTGCAACAATTTATAATTTTATAAACAAATTCGAAATATGCGTTAGAACGGCCGGGAAGGCTCCGCAAATTGTGCCTGAAATGAATATCTCAAAATAGCATTTTGTCAGGAGTTACAAATCGATTACTAAAAGTTAGAATAATTGTTGCTAAAATGATAAATATTTACTGGTCTATAGACAATCATTCTGGACGGAAAACCCCACTTAGAAATATTTTTTTCGTCGTGGCGTACGCGCAGGCAAACTACCTCCTTCGGCAGGGAAATATGACGATATTTCCGTCTCGTACGTAAACGAACTAGCCCCCTCCCCCTGAGACAGCGTTTTTTCTGCCCCTTGGGATGTTGCACCAATCACAGACAACTGTGGTTCTACCTGCTAGCGATTGGTCAACGCGTCCCTCCCCCTGCCCTCCCCCAGGCCGAGGGGTGTCCAAGTTTGTCGGCGCGGTGTGGAAGATAGAATTTTGAACGACATTTTTTCTGAGGGAGAGGGTACGTACATTGTAATGAGTTTTGAAAGAAATTCAGTTGAGGTAACATTTTACTATCAAGTGTGTTTGAAACAAATAACCATTAACAGCTTTGTAAATATTAAAAATCAATTTCATGATTACCTCTTGATGAAAATCACAAATTAAATGACGCCTGTAATAAAATTAATTTAAGCTTGTAAATATAAATCAGGAATGTATTTATTCGTATATAAAATATGCATGTGTTTGTGTGTGTGTGTGTGTGCGAGAGAGAGAAAGAGAGAGAGAGAGAGAGAGAGAGAGAGAGAGAGAGAGAGATGTAAATGTAGATAGAGAGAGGGAGAGAAAGTGAGGTAAGGAAGGGAAGAGGGAAGGAATGGTGTGAATCAGTAGAACCATGAGTGATTAGAAATAGAAAAGAAACTAGTGATGCTACAAAATCACATACTTTCTCGTGTTATTCCTCACTTCTCCGCTACATTATTCTATTAAAAAAAGGCTGAAAAGTGTTTTCAACCAGCAAACATTTTTTTCTGCTCCAAGAATCGAATTCAAATCCGCAGAGTGAACTTCCTGTCACTCATGCCACTAGTAAGAATCACCATATTGATCCAAATCGTGCAGACACACACAAACGTCAAAGCTTGCATCATGTAAAAAAACTCAAAAATCAAAATATCCGTTTGAAACTCATAAAGTTCGGATCGATCGAGGAATATCAATTTTGGAGAAAATCAGCTGAACTGTTTACACGCTAACATTGACCACAGACAGGTTGACGGGCACACAGACGGACGGATGAACGGACTGAGGCACGGACGGACAGACAGACAGACAGACAGACAGACAGACAGACAGACAGACAGACAGACAGACAGACAGACAGACAGACAGACAGACAGACAGACAGACAGACAGACAGACAGACAGACAGACAGACAGACAGACAGACAGACAGACAGACAGACAGACAGACAGACAGACAGACAGACAGACAGACGGTTTGCCACCAATCGATTTTCGGATATCAAGGTCCCACAAAACATGGATTCTGGGAAGCAGAAGTTATTTACTGTATACAGAAACAGAATTTATCTACTATTTTGCCAGTTGAACCTGGCAAAAAGATATTTTCTGCCGGAAATTCGCCGTTTTCCTGTGCACGATTACATAACTTTCTCTTCTTACGAAGTACCTCCGTAAGAGCGAGAGAGTAAAAAGTCCTTAAGGCGAGACCACAAGCCGCCATTGCCTCCATTGCTTGCTCGTGTGTATGGCCGCTGCGGTCAGCTGAGAGCCTGTGTGTCTCCTGCCTCGTTCAGCACCTAGTGTCACGGCCCCCTGCACCAGGTGAGGGTCGCCCCCTCCCCCCCGCAAGAAAGGAAAGGCACATGGAGATACAGAGTAAATATCACTCATCGCTTTTTGCACCAAGAGGCTAAGGAGACTATACAGCGTAATGATTATTTTAATTTATTATGCATTATTATTCATGATTGCTCCGAAGCCAGTTTTTGTACGTGCAGCCTCCTCCGTAGATCGTCATGAGTTGCACAACTCTTTCTGGGTTTTACCACTGCCAGCATTTTTTTTCGCGTATCTCCGTACCCTTTGTTTTTCTAATATTTGTCTCTTGGTGATACATCACCAACAGGCATATATCAGGCCACACAGCCATAAGGATCAACAGATCCTTGTGACTTCATTGATGGATTATCCATTCGCGGACTGCATCGGTGGCGAAGGCGTTTAGACCAGTATTCTAGAACGGAAACTGAAAGGTATGGGTTTGAGTCCCGCAAAAGACGTAGGAGTTTTCATCATGTCATCGTGATGTAGTTTGCTTAACATATCATCAAATATCTGTAGCAGCATTATTTCATACACAATTACACTGTCCATTAAATTATCAAAAGCTTATTGTTATGACGTAAAGAATACAGTTTTTTCCGTAACTTAAATTTATTAAATATTTTTTAGATTTAGTACATACTACTTCAATACAAACCGTAGACCTATATTACTTTAATAACGTTAACCTTTTGACAGGTTTTTGAGGTGTCTCAGAATAAATATCACTAGGACTTGTAGATGGATTAAAAATGAAAATTTTCTTCGTAATGAACTTAGTGATAAATTTCAGGTAATAAAATTCAATATAATTAGTGGAATCCCTTGTGATTAAATTGCACGGAAAGTGTAGAGCCGTATCATTTTACTTGTCTAAATATTTTTTACCTTATTCATCTCTTCAGAAAGGGAACAGGCATTATGTCTATAATGTATCTTCTCCCTAGTGCGGCGTGACGTGACCTGCTATGGCCTGCTCTGATTTGCTCTGCTCACCCTTTGCTTGCCCTGGACTTTTCAAACCTCCCCTGCTCCTTTTCACCGCCCTCGAGCTGTACCCACCGGCCCACCGGCCAAGTCTGACTTCGATATTACCCTCCGTATTTCTTTATCTTAGATTGTCCGTGATATCGACGTTTCATTTTTTTCATATTATTGATGTTATATAATATATTCAAAAATGTAAGCCACATATGTAGACATTGGGGACTTCCAGCTTTCAAACGACACCTTGTTTTCTGCGATTGACTAGTTCATCCGGAGAAGGAATGTTTACGTAAAACGTTATAGATATGAATACGCACAGAAGAGTCGCGGTATCATTTGAGCCTTGCTAATCCGAGGTTCCGTTCAATCCGAGCTGAAAAAACCGGGAGCGGTAGCTCAGTGCATCAACTGATGTCACTGCAGCGTCTCTGACCGGGAGCTCGTAGGTTCGAGTCCTGACGGCGGCAGGATTTTCGAAACTAGCTTTTCAGCTAGGTCGAATTCAGTCACCGTCTGGAGGAGAATTCTAGCGGCCGGCTGCTCTGCTCGGTAGTTTTCCTTGGTTTCTCCGATTAACACCAGGCGAATGCCGGAGCAGTACCCTACCAAACGGGGCACGGACCGCGCGCGATATTTCCTTCCTCTTCCTTGACTTATCCTCTCCCCTTACACACACACTTACACTAACATGCACTACACTTCCACATATTCCGGGAGACCGGTCGGGAGCTTAGAGCCTGTCCCGGCTGGGGCGGTGCCCCACTGGTGGGAGAGTCCTGGTTTGGGGGAAACCCCACTAGCCGACGGTAGGTCGGCGCCGGTTCTCGCCATCCAGCAGGGGAAAATCACCGCCATCTCCCGAGAAAAAACATGCACTACACTAACGGGACTAATAATCAAAGCAGTTGACACGCCCGAAAACACGAGAAAATCAATCAATCAAAAAACCGCGCTGAAAAAAAAGCCTGATGTGCGCTAAGTCACACAAAGAAGCGGCGATAATCGAGAGCTGGCTCTTGGCCGGTTGGCAACACATTGAAGGTCACGTGTGCTACGGACGGTGACAGTGTCAGACTGTCTGCTAAGTTATTGTGACCGGTTCGCGCCCATATGTGTATATCTGTAATTTTAATAGTGTGTGCACATTATATTTGACTTCCTTATGCATTGCAGTTGAAAAATCCGTTATGTATTCCTATTTTTTGTGTAGTTCGAGTTTTTTGAAATCCGAGGTACCATCAGCTCCAATTACCTCAGATTATCGCGACTCTACTGTATATGATATTTTGTCCGTGAAGGTAAGGCAACCTCCTACGCACAATTGTTATGCAGATCATGTTCCGACGCAGTCGAGGAGATGTACTAACAGAACACTAGAGTAGGTACAAGAGGCAGCGCTTACCAGATGTAACAAAGGAACGAAAAAATCGTTTTCCTTACCCAAATGATTAGGTTTACTGAGAAGCGACACATGAGGTTCCTATGCAAACATCTTCTGCGGAAGCTCTTACGTTACCACAGCATTTTATGGTCCACGCGACCTTTGGCTGCTTCTATGAATGCCTCAACGGCGATAGATATGATTTGAAGATTTTATTAAACTCCCTTGCTATTCCGTCTTCTCAGAAATTACCTTGAACTGTATTGTAAGGGAGCAGTGGCGAGTTAAAAACGTTTGATGCATTTTTTATTAGAGAAGTTATATAATTACCACAAATAACAAGCGGCGCATTGTTTCGTGGTTTTCACTAGAAGATTTCAGCTGATGCTTACTGACCCCTTAAACCACAGAGAGGAGGGATTCTACCCAGGCTGAGATGCGTAGATTTTCGGAGGGCGGAAAATCCACATTGGCTTTATCTTTCTTGCAGTATATAAAAGAACTCTGGCCAAATGTTAAGTAAAATCATATCCTGCACCATTCCTATTCTAATCAGATCCTACAGAGAAGATCAAATTAAAGCGTTAAACCAAGTGTAAAAAGAGCGGCGAAATTCACTAATAGAAACCAGGGGGAACTCAGTGGGAATCATTACTTACACGTAGAAAATCAGCATGGTGTACACGTACATATCAATCGGCATGGAAAAGTATCAGTGAAAGACTTGAAATACCATGGTACTTAAGTAGGGGCGACAATTCACACAAAATAAAATGCAGAAAGCAATGAACAGATCTATCTTTCGCTTCAATTAACAAATTCAGCTTTGTGAATACGAGCATTGTAGTCTGCAACAATTTAACTGCAGAGATTCTGGCGACTTTTCCTAAATGCGCGAGTTATGCGTTCAAGATTTCTTAAGAGCGCAAATATACTGTGAAATGTAGTGAAGGACAAAACAAAATGCTGGTTAAGTGCAATATACCGTTAATCCGAAGCGTGCATTCAACCCCAGCACTGCTGGGATAATCAAGAATGATAATTTAATGAATTTTGAGAATTAAAATTACAGTGAAGCGTATGTCACATGATCAAAAATATTGGACCCACTGCACACTCGTCTGCGATCTTTGTGGCGGCCCACTGCTCCTGCACTCCTGCTAACCCTAGCCCTGAAATCTTCTCAGGGAAGAGAGTGGCGCGCGCATCTCATTCAATGAGCCAATGGCAGACGGCGATCAGAGGGAAGCCGCAGCAGATAATGTACTGAACTCAGCTGGCTGGGGATGGGTGACGTTTCTCCCCCTCCCTGTATTCCTGAATGGCTTCCTCAGCAGGCTTTGTAGTGAGCTGGTGGCAGGGGGTCAATCATTACAAATTACTCATTAATCGAAATGATCGAAGGCGTTGTCATTGTCAACAATATTATTTATTTCAATAAGAGCAGCTTTCGATGGCTTAGCCATCATCATTAGTTTTCTGATACAAGAAAAATATAAAATTAGAATTAACAGAGTTACATAATTTAAAAACATCTTAAGAAATGAAAGGAGAAGAATTAAAGAAAAGAAAAGAAAAGAATGAAAGAAAGAAGGGGGCGAAGAGTTAGATCTTTATAATATAAAAATAATTGACCATAAATTTTTATATAAATATAAAAAATTAGAATTAACAGAGTTACATAATTTAAAAAACATCTTAAGAAATGAAAGGAGAAGAACTAAAGAAAAGAAAGAATGAAAGAAAGAAGGGGACGGAGAGTTAGATCTTTTTGTATAATAGTAGTTTTTTAAATTTAAGCAAGAAAATGAATGAAATATACATGTACAATTTTGAGAGAGAAAATACAAAAAATACAAAAAACTGCTCTACAAAATACGAAAGCTGCTCCTATTGAAATAAATAATATTGTTGACAATGACAACGCCTTCAATCATTTCGATTATGAAAATGTCAACTACAACTCACCACAAAACCAATATACAAAATTACTCATTACCAAGTAATAATAATAATAATAATAATAATAATAATAATAATAATAATAATAATAATAAGTACATAAAGCAGATATTTTCCAAAACGATTCAATTATTTTCTTAAAATTACTTTCTCAAATACGATTTTCACAAATTTACGATTAATAATGTGCCATAGATTCAATTACCATTAAAAACTAGAATTACAAAAATTGCTTAAGTTCAATTTTTTTAAATTCCTCCTTTTACATTTTAATATTGAATCAACATATTTAATGCATAATGCACTCTATTTCTGAATATTAGATTTTAAACCGTTTCATATATAATATTCAAAACATTGGTCCTTTTCACATAATTTTGTGTCATGTTGACGCAAAGTTCAATTTTTTTGGGCCTGTACAACATCAACATCTAATATCCCTGCTTAAAGGCCAGGCCTCGCCTGACTCGCCCTGCCTGCGACCATGATTACTCGTAAGGCAGTGCTACCACAACGCAAAATTATTTTAAATGGCATGTACGGTTAGTGTAAATTACTGTACTGTCTGTCAAAAAGTTTATAACATATAAAATGATTTTGGGGCACATACTTGTCTCTCGCTGTAATGAGAGTGAACCAGAATGTTCAGCAGAGATTTTATTAATTTTTTGAGAACTCACATGTGATCAGATCCCTATAATCCCCGAACTTTTGAATAGCACTGCGTACTCTTCTCAGAGAATCCGTGGCAGGGCAGTGCATAATGCAATGGTGATCCACTGTAGTTTTTGTTGCGTATTGTATTTACTCGTAATTTCATGAGGATTTGTTGTAACTTTGCAGTGTAGTAATAAGTGCTTTGCCTATTCTAAGGGGAATTCGGGAATAATTTTGTGTAGTATATCTTCTAGTGATTGTATAATTGATGATACTTTTAGGAGACCATTTTCAGCGAGGAAGTTACTCCAAAAGAAGCGGAGGTAAGCTAATAACATCCTTGGCGCAATTACAGCATATAGCAAAAAATTTGGGGGAAGGAAGCTGGTTGGCCGCGAGCTGTTGCGCTATGCAAAGTAATCATCCCACGTCCCTGCGTTAATGAATAAGTTACTGGCTACCAAAGGCATATACAGTGGAGTATAGTGAAGTGAAGCGAAATGAAATGAGTTGGATATGGAATAGAGATGGACACATTTTGGCTATTTCTTGTTACTTGTCTATTTGTGTTTTTATTTCATTGTTGTTTGTTTATTTGTATTATTTATCTTTTTTTATATTTGCATATATTGCTTGTTCTTTTTTTTACTTTTGGACTTCTTTTTTATTAACTGCCACCGAGCGTTCGCTCACTTGTAGTAATAAATTATTATTATTATTATTATTATTATTATTATTATTATTATTATTATTATTATTATTATTATTATTATTATTATTATTATTATTATTATGTACTTTCCTTAGTAAGCATTGAGAATCATTCATCTACTCATAACACATAGACTCTAGCAAATGCAACTGGTAATGACATCTGAGGAAAGACGGAGAAGAAATGCATCTTTGTCCGTCGTTCAATTTAAAAATTTTCGCACAATATGGCAAGTCAGTAGGATTAAAGCTTTTTGGATGGTTATGCAGATTCCTTTTGATAATCCTATTTTTGTAAGACCTGAAGCAAATCGGTCCGTCACCACTCCTGTGGCTGAGATGATTATTGGTACTATTTCAACCTTACTCAGTTGCCAAACATGTTGGATTTCTGCTGCCAAATTCTGGTATTTTGAAATCTTCTCCGATTCTGTCTTATTGAGATTTTTTGTCAGTGAACAGCCTACATCTATGATTGTTGCATACTTTTGTATTTTATTGATCACTACTATGTCCGGGCGATTATAATCCACAGTTGTATCAGTGACAGTAGGCCTATCCCAGTAGTTTCACTATTTTCTATAACCGGTGAAGGTGAATATTTGTAAAATGGTGGAGGGTTCTCAATTAGTCTATAATTTGATGCCAATTGTCTATGGATTATTTTGGCTACCTGATTGTGCCTCCCTAGACTATGCTGTGTTGGCAAGAACTGGGCAACCTGCAATCACATGGTCGATGATCTCATTTGATTGATTACACATTCTACAGACATCTTTTATATAGCTCTTCAGTATGTGTTTATCGTAATTGCGTGTTTTTATTACCCTATCTTCAATTGCTATTATAAATCCTTCAGTTTCAGTAAATAAGTATCCCATTTTCAACCACAGGAGAGAAGAGACTTTATCAACTGATGGGTTATTTAAGAGATTAGGATATTTCCCTCTGAATTCTAGAAGACGTGCACAGACAATGAAGTTTCATTATGTTATATTTTAATGTTAATTAATAAGTTAGTTAAAAGTAATTAATTATGTTATACATTCGAGATCGCTCCCTAGATAGACCGTTGTTGAGGCGTTCCCTGGGGAAAGTACGGAGTATCAGTAACTGGAAGCTTTATGGTGCAGAATAAAAAATTTCAGAAATTTCAGATCGTGGCCAGGACGGGCTAATGGATAAATCTCCAAGTATCCGTACATTACAAACAAACTGAAAAATAATGTTTCATTTTTTATCAATGTTTAACATTAATTAGACAAGAAATAAAAAATCCATTTCAAATGACTTGCTAGTTTACATTGAAAGGCCGAACCACGTTTTGTAACATTACCAATGTGACCGTCAAAGTGGGCTTTCCGATAATCAACGCACTGGAAAATAATATGATGTAATTGTTAATTACATTACGCGATAAAACGTCCATTTATAATAAATTTCAACATTTTCACTCTCCGAATTTTTTTATTAATCATATAACAGTATAATTAATTCATTTACAAGTTGTTTCCAATACAATGCAATGAAACTAAAGCGTCGCGGCGAGACGAGAGAACTTTTTTCCCGAGACAAAAGAACTTTTTGCCCCGTGACAGAAGAACATTTTTCCCCGAGACAAAAGAACCCCTTTCCCCGAGACAAAAGAACCCCTTTCCCCGAGACAAAAGAACTTTTTTCCCGAGACAAAATGACTGCTTTCTCGTTTGAGTCAGAAGGCCAGAAATTAGTCTAGCTCTCTAGCGCCTGAATATTTGTCAAATATTGAAAGTGAAAATGTGCAATTGGTAGGCAATTTTGTCTACTTTAATTTTGTACATAAAAATATAACGATCAAGCTAATACTTTTTTATACAAGCGGAAAAGCAGAAAAAAAGGCGAAACTTTTTCGTATACGTACGTGTATACAAAATAATATACATAGTATAGAGAAAGATATGTAATCTTGCGGAAAATCGATTTCGAGATTTCAACGGAAATATAGATTTTGGAGATTCCTGACACCGAAAAAGTGTGGTTTTATTTTATAATGTCCGTCCGTTGTCCGTCTGTCTGTGAATAAGATTAGCACCTAAACGGTGAGTAGAAACTTTTCCAAACTCAATACTCCCCAGTCGATCTGGTTTGACTCAAAGCTCCGAGATACTGAAACGTTGATTCATTTTTGGGGGTTCTTTACATTATGAGCTGAATAACATAACTGCCACTTTCACTTTTTATTTTATTTAAGAAAAAGGAAATGTAATTTTAAAATTACATCTTTTACGCCGTTAATATTTACATTACCAGCAATTTGTACTCATTATTGAATTACAATTACTTCAAATAATTTCTTATGAAGGTTTTCAAAAACTCTTAAAGTTTTGGGTAAAAAACGAGCATTGAAATGATACAAGGTGTTGTCATTACCAACAATACTGTTTATTTCATTAAGAGCAGCTTTCGATGGCTTAGTCATTATCATCAGTTACCTGCTGTCTGCGAGCCACAAAAACGACTACGTTTCCAACGAAACGTAGTCGTTTTTGTGGCTCCCTGACAGCAGGTAACTGATGATGATGGCTAATCCATCGAAAGCTGCTCTTAGTGAAATAAACAGTACTGTTGACTATGACAACATCTTGAATCATTTCAATTATGTAGAAGCCAACGACATTTCACCGCTAAATCAATAAAAATAGCATCAAAATGTGCATTTTCAGAAACACGCAAACATTTTCTGGAAATCGGTTCCAAATCTTTCAACGAAAGTTTTCATAAGAGACGAGGTTTTACTCTTCTCTAATATTCTTAAAGTCATGTTCAGTTCTACACCAGGGGTCCGAAAAATTGAAAAATGTGAAAAAATGTAGTTCTGGCGGCGACAGATAGCAGTTAAGAAGAGAGTGTTGCAAAACAGAAACCTTAACCCAGACCACAGAAATTAGAAAACTAACTAGTACGAGAAAGTGTCTGCCATTCTGTAGCACCACTAGTTTGCTATTCTCTTCTCTTTTTGCGGCCGATTTTTTTGAGGTGTCAAACTTCATTTCATTCACTTCACTTCATTCGAATTTACGTTAAAATATGTATAATTGATAAGGAAAAATTCCGGAGATTTTCCTCCTCCGAATAACACTTGACTGCACTACAATGCATTGAGTTGGAGCAAACCCGAAGCCAACTATGTAAACGTGGGGACCCAAATGTAATGTGAAACTGCAATTGGAGGTCAGGGCAAGGCTCTAATGTGAAAACTAGAGCGATACGTGAAACTTCAATGTCTTATTCGAATTCAGCGACCCAAAATTACTGTAAGTTATCTTCTCCTTTTCTATAAGTTTGTGTGTTGAATAGAGTCACCGTTCATCATCAATCACCTAACCTAATTGTCCTTCCATACATTTCAGAGCAAACTGAAGCAAAGGCAAGGCTGACGCAAACTACCACTGTGAACTCATTCGCGATGAATGGGGGCAATATGTAAAATATAACCAGCCTCACTCGTTTACTCTCAAATGAGTAAAGCATCAGATGAAACGAAAGACGTCATTGCAGTATTGCGGTCTTCACCAATTGTTCAAACAAGAATATAACAAAATAAATTATAAATAAATAAATACATAAATAAATAAACTGCATCTTAATATTTGTTTATATGACATGCATTACAGATTTTGAAATACCCCTCTCAATCTATTATTTTTAATTAATTTTTAATAAACAATACCCACTTTAATTTAATGTTATATTTCAATCAAATTTTATTGTACTAGCTCAGTTTTTTAATTTTATTTACAATACTATTTAATCCGTGCTCGCTATATTATTATGTGATCTCAGGGCTTCTTAATTATACTTCCAATTCATAGGTCTGAAAATTCACCGCTCGTACGAGAATTCGACTGGTAGAATTAATTGTATTAAGGACATTTAGATTGATGGCCAGCTCTTACGAAATGTCTTTATTTTGAAATAAAAAACACGTACATTTAACTTGTTTTAAGTAGTGGAATAATGGCTGTGAAAAAATTTAAAAGGAGTCAGATACCGAAATTGTCACCTTGTTACAAGTCATTGAATCAGATTTATGAAGCATTTATTTTAAATACTTGTAAATGTATTGCATCTTGTACACCTTCATCGTGTTATTTTTGGTTAGTCACCGTTGAAAATTCACTTTGTACCACTTTCAAAATGTTTCTCAACACTTCGCGCTCTCCATGCAACATGGCGGCCAGTGTCTGATCTGGCTGTTCAAACGAAGTGCGCGTGCTGTGGTCACGTGGTTTGTGACGCAAACTGGTGCTGCGCAGAATGAACAATAATCGATGCCCCGGACTAGCTCACCCATTTCTTTCCATCATGCTTTGTCGTACCAAAACTCTCTATTTGTTTGCACCCGCCAGGGAAATACAGGTCTGCGGATGCGACATTGCGTTAGTGCGTAGGACAACCAGTGGTGCGAAAATAGAACGAACTTTCTCGCTCGTATTTTCACGGAAAATGACGCGAGAAGTACTCAAGTTTTCGAATCTTTAAGAAACAGGTTTCATTAAGGGAAAAACTCTATCTTTAATATTTTAGTTGTAGGAAGACTCCGAGAAATTTTGAACTTTTGCAATTTTCGAAGAATCAGAGTTTTCAACGATCATGAGACCTGCACCATTATCTTAAATGTTCTTCTCACTATCCAGCAAAAAAAAAAAAAAATTAAAAACGATGATGTATTTTTTTGAAAATTTGGGAAATGTCCCAGTGGCTTCATTTAAAGAACCTTCGAAAATTAAAATACCTGTCTTAAATTCAAGGGGCCGCTACATAAGCCAGATCGATTGATGAATATCAATTTTGGAGAAAATCGGTTAAACGATTTACGCGGTAGTGTTGTGTACAGATTGACGGATGGATGGACGGACGAGGGCAGACAGACGTTTCGCCTGCGATCGACTTTTCGGCATCAAGGACCCACAAAACATGAATTCTGACAATACAATGTGTCAGAGAAAATAATTTACTACAGAGAGAGAGAGAGAGAGGAGAGAGAGGAGAGAGAGAGAGAGAGAGAGAGAGAGAGAGAGAGAGAGAGAGAGAGAGAGAGAGAGAGAGAGAGAGAGAGAGACTATTTATCGACTTTTTCGTTACCAGGTCCCAACAATTTCTTTTTCTGTTCAAAATTCGCCGTTTTCTTCTCAGAATTACAATGCTTTCTTTACACTCGTATGCCTGAGCAGCAGTGAGAAAGAAAAATAAGTAAAGTGCCAATTTATATATTTTATTTATTACAAAAATTCGGCATAAAAATCTGTGTTACAACAATATAATTTTCAGAATCAGAATGTTCCTGTATTTCACCCAAAGCTAATTTCCGATTTCTTCCGAAGCTAATTTGGGTATGATTTTCCAAAAGGCATAATTTTGTGGTATTCTCAACTCAAAAGAACACACGCGCCACAGTACAGAACTCCATCTACCACTGCAAACTACTACATAAAGCAAGAAACATTACCGGTTCTAATTCGCTGGTGCAAGTGACATTGCCAAAGCAAGTGACATTACCATTCGCAAACTAGTCTCAAATTGGCAAACAGGTGGCAGAAGAAAATAGCCACATGAATGGAAACATCTACTCAGTGCTCAGAATCGATGTTCACGACCACGTGTGCGTAGAGAGGGGGAAAATCTCGCCGGACTTCGGATTCTCGAGCATTAAGCAAAGCCAGAGTGTAGGTCGGGCCTCCCTCAGTGGCTCGTTGGTTAGCGTGCTCGCTTTCCACGGCGCAATCCCGGCTTCCATTCCCGGCCGAGGCAATATACCTGTGCGCATTCCTTACAAATGTCCCAATATATCTTGCTGTGTGACGATGAGAAAGCCAATCCTAAGGTTATGAAGACCAGTATAAATGGTGAAGGGATGTCTTTGTGCTTACCACACGAACCCCTTATCCCATGGCCGAGAGGCTGGGTCACCGCTGGTCGGTCAAGGCCCGGAGCGAGCTGTCGAGCCAGAGAATAGGAACAGAGTGTAGGTCGGGCTTCGGATTCAATGTGTTAAAATTACTCAAAAATACTATAAATACAGACAATGTTCGTAATTTTACAATAATTATTCCTGAATTTCAATAATTGTATTTACAAATGACATCACTAAATTCAAACAATCTCATATTCCGATATTGTTTAAAATATATTTTTTAATTCGAATAACGTGTGGTGAAAAAATTCAATATATCTTTCATAGACCTACCTGGAAAAAACATAGAGCTACAATTAATGACGTGCCTACAATCTGTATACACTGAGGTGAAAAAAGTCGTGGGATAGCAATATGCAAATATACAGATGGCAGGATTACCGCTTACAAAAGGTGAACTAGAGGTGTTACAGAATGGCTCAGACTTTCTCGTAGCATATGTTTCTAATTTCTTTGATGTGCACTGGATTTAAGGTCTTGCTCCATTCTCTGGCCAGCTACAATTTATCGTCATCGAAAGAACATTTCCTTGATAGTTTCTCAACTTTTCGGTTTCTTATTAGTAGAACAGGAATATGTCTTCAAGAATATTAAAGAAGAGTAAAACCTCATCCAAAATATAAATTTTCATAGAAAATGTTGAAGCCGTTTTTAAGAAAATTGGCGATTAAGCATTACTTTAAATTCAAAATTGGAAGCCCGTTTTCACAGGAATCTACTGAGTTTTCGAAAAACTCCATTTTAAGTCATTTGAAGCCCTTCTACTCACAAATGTAATAATGTATACAAAACGATGGAAATGTGCATATTAACGGCGTGAGAGATATTTCAAAAAAATTACATTTAAGTAATTTTTGAAAAAACAAAATAATACATCAAAATGAACTTTAAGTTATATTAAACATTGTTATTACCACTATCCGTTGGAAAAAGTTGAAGAAAAAATTTGGAGCCATTTTTGAGAAAATGGCGTTTGAGCGTTTCTGAAAATGCGGAATTTAGAGCTAATTTCTGGAGAAAACTGTTGAGTTTTTGAGAAACTTTACTTGACACTATTTAATGAGCATGTACTCATAAATCTAATAATGTGAAGAAATTGCCTCTAATGTAAATATTTCCAACGTAGGAGACAAACCAAAAAAATTTCACTTTTGTGATTTTTGAAAAAAAAAGAATAGAGCGATGTGACGTTTACATTATTGGATAAAGTGCATTTGGTACTACCCGTACCAAAAATTTAAAGAAAAAATTTGGCGCCGTTTTTGAGAAAAACATGTTTTTGTAATTTTTTAAAATTGCAAATACTTCACGTTCTTTTGGACACAACTGTTAAAATTTTCAAAAAAATATACATGACCATAATGGAACAACTACTTATGGACAAGAAACTTCAATTGAAGGAAAAATCCTTGTTTTCAATTTTATAGGTGTAGAAAGACTCCGAAAAATTCAAACTTTTGCAAATTTCTAAAATTCAGATATAACCGTGAAAATCAGACCTAGGTCACAATTATCAATGGACAGACGAACGGAGAGACGTTTTGCTTTCCATTGGTTTTTCGGCATCAAGGACCCATTAAACAGGGATTTTGGCCATTCCACCTGTAAGGGGATTCTTTCCTTAATTCAGCAACTGGGTTTATTAACTTTCTTGCTGTCAGGGCCCGGCAATTAATATTTTGTGCCAAAAATCCGCCGTTTTTTTCGCGCAGCAGTACATAAATTTCTCTATACTACGTATATTACTCTGTATATACCTACGTATACGAAAAAGTAAAAAGAGAATTTTATATAATATATTATATAAAATATATTTATATAATATAATATATTTTTTCATTTTTACTCAAGTTACTGATATGAAAAGGTTTCTGACGTGGTTATTACCCCACGACTGAAATTAACAGACTTGGAGCCCGGAAAGGTAGTTGGAGCTAGACGCATGTAACATTCCATTTCGGAAATCGTTCGAGAATTCAATATCCTGAGATCTACAGTGTCAAGAGAGTACCGAGAATGCCTAATTCCATGCATAACCTCTCACAACGGACAAGGCAATGGCCGACGGCCTTCACATAATGACCGAGAGCAGCGACGTTTGCGCAGAGATGTCAGTGCTAACAGAAAAGCAACACTACTGATATAACCGCAGAAATCAATGTGGGACGTACGACGAATATATCCGTTAGGACAGTGCAGCAAAATTTGGCTTTAGAAGCGGGCGACAGACTCGAATGCTTTTGATTTGATTGAGTTTTTCGTGTTTCCGGGCGCGTCAACAGCTTTGGTCATTAGTTCCGTGAGTGTAGTGCATGTTTGTAGTTTTCTCGGGAGATGGCGGTGATCTTCCCCCGCTGGATGGCGAGATCCGGCACCGGCCTACCGTCGGCTAGTGGGGTTTCCCCCTAACCAGGACTCTCCCACCAGCGGGGCACCGCCCCAGCCGGAACAAGCTCTAAACTCCCAACCGGCCTCCCGGAATATGTGGTAGTGTAGTGCATGTTAGTATGAGTGTGTAAGGGGAGAGGGTAGGACAAGGAAAGGGAAGGATAGATCGCGCGCGGTCCGTGGCCCGTTTGGTAGGGTACTGCTCCGACATTCGCCTGGTGTTGATCGGAGAAACCACGGAAAACTACCGATCAGAGCAGCCGGCCACTAGAATTCTCCACCAGACAGCGACTGAATTCGACCTAACTGAAAAGCTGGTGTCGAAAATCCTGCCGTCGTCAGGACTCGAACCTAGGCCCTCTCGGTCAGAGGCGCTACAGTGACATAAATTGATGCACTGAATTACCGCTCCCGGTGACTCGAATGCCTTTGTTAACAGTACATCGCCAGCAGTCCCTGTGCTGGGCTCGTGACCACATCGATTGGACCCTCGACGACTGGAAAATCGTGGATTGGTTAGATGGGTCCCGATGTCGGTTTCTAAGTGCAGATGGTTGGATCAGAGTATGGCGCAGACCCCAGGAAGCCTTAGATCCAAGTAGTCAACAAGGCACTGTGTAAGCTGGTGGTGGCTCCATAATGGTGTGGCTCTTTTTACATAGAATGGACTGGGTCCTCTGGTCCAACAGAATCGATCATTGATTGGAAATGGTCCTGTTCAGTTACTTGGAAACCAGTTGCAACCGTGCATGGACTTCAAGTTCACAAACAACGGTTCAACGATGGAATTTTTGTGCATGACATTCGTCTTGTTACAGAGCCACAATTGTCGCGTTTGGTTTGAAGAACATCATGGATGATTTAAGCGAATGAACTGGGCACCCAAATCGCCCGACATGAATACCATCTAATATTAATGGATCATGATCGAGAGCACCAAATCCTGTACTGGCAACACTTTCACGATTATGAACGACTTTAGAGGCACCATGGCTCAATGTTTCTGCAGGGGACTTCCAACGACTTAATGAGTTCATGTGCGTCGAACTGCTACACTTCGTCTGAAAAAACGTCCAACTACATATTAAGAGATACATTACCTACACCTTAATGTATGAGCATTATGACCCTTACGTTCTCTTCAGCTAATCTCGTAGCCAAATGTAGCTCGAAATTATTACTATTACTATTACTATTATTATTATTATTATTATTATTATTATTATTATTATTATTATTATTATTGTTATTACTTGGTAATAAGGAATGTAAATGAGTAATTTGTAACGAGCGATCCACTGCCACCAGCTCTCTACAAGGCCATCTGAGGAAGCCATTCAGGAATACTCTTGAGCCCTTGGATATGAATTTCAACTTTCAGTTAAACACGTCAAGCAGCACGAATATGAACACGACTTAGCATTTCTGAATCTCTTTAACTATACTACTTGGTGAATCGCATCTATCTGAGACATAAAGTTGCCGGTTCATTTTAATAAGACGTATAGGAAACACTACATGCAAAAACGCCACTATAGGCCGTCATATTTCCCGTTTTCTAGTTTTTCAATTGACAACGTCTATTGAACGAAATAGTTTCGACGAAATAATGCTAATTCACTTTTTCTTCAAGGGGTCTGGATTCGTGGAAGCGGACGAGGATGGTTAAGTAGTTTGGGTGACAGTGCACAATAGAAAACAAAATGACGACGAAAGGGCAAAATGGTGACGAACAGCAAATGATAACGATGGATGAACAGTTTCCTATTTTGGTATTAAAGGAAATATAAAAGACAAAGACTCTCTGCTCGACTAAAATTATGACGACTTTCCAATGTAATGTGAGTTATGTGAATATTATGTAGTCCATTTCTTGGTTATTCCAGAGCAAGAATTGACTGTTAATTGGAAGTTTTAAAACAAAAAGATATTGAGCTATACCATATATTTAATAGATATTTTGATGTGTATAAACTCTTGAAGACGTCTCCCATCGGTATTTGGGGTCATAATTGAAAATTGGACGAAATATTTCAACTTGTAAAAAGATAATTTAGGGGAAATTTTTCCCAAGGTCGGACGAAAACGCTGGTATTGGTATGCCAATTCCTGAAGGAAGGTTGGAAGGATCATTAAATTTACAACATTAGTCACTAGAACTATTGGTTGAAGGAAGTCTTATTGAAGAACAAACAGTATGTATGAAGTTAAACTTTAATAATTTACCAAGAATTGTGCCTTCAAGAAAAACGAGTCAACCAAATGTATCGTTTTAGTATCGAATATGGAACAAGAAAGGAAAAAATGACAGTCAAGAAACTGTTAATAAATACTCAACGACTTCAGCTCAAATTAATGACAAAACAAAAAATCAAAGGTGACGTGGTGAATTGATGTACATTTTAGATCGGAACGAATTACATTCTGTAGAGAACACATGCGAGAACGAAATTACTCCACACTGCACGCATGTGAAGACGATTTTCGATATCGTAGTGGAAGCGTGTTAGAACGAATTTAGTCTTTGCGGCATACACAGAAAATAGACTTGATTAGTGTATCAAATATAATAGGCAGCATTCTGTTCATTAATTTCAGAATAGGGCGTTTAGAAAACGCGATATGGAAGTTACATGGTAAGAATTTACATCTGAGACATTACCCGGAACATTTGAAAAGTAGTTAAAAAGTAAATAGTAGTTAATAGTTTATTTAAAGTTTAAATATTGTTTTAAATTAATTTATTTATAGTCGCATCAGTATTTTAATTTAATATCTAATATTGATAGTAAACGTTAGGGATACGTGATTTGTAAACTACATTGTACTTAAATAACGACTTAGTAATTTCTTTTAATCGAGAGGGATTATCAAGAAATAAGATTTATCTGAAGAACTTTTGGGTGCTCATACGCCAGATCATCGAACATTGACGCAGATTGGGACTTCGAAAACATAGTTGCGTACGAACCGCGACAACGAAAACAGAACATTGTCAAGAAAAAATCAATAGTTACTTAATAAACATTTTGTAACAAAAGATATATCTCATTTCATGATATTTGGGTAAAATAATACATGAATAAACAAACCCAAAATTTGGATAAAAAAGAGCCCTTAAAGTTTATATTAAAGATAAATTTAAAGTCAAGCTAATTAAATTTGTCAGAAAATTTAAGGAAATTGTCGAACAATTGTTCACGGGTTCAAGTTAATGAAAATGACAAATGAAAACGTTTTTATTTGTAAAGGAGACAGACACCTGTAATATAACGTTATTTACTTATTACAATAAATGTATAAAGAGCTTACAACTATGATAGATATAAAGGAAAACCGTTTCGGTATTGACAAAGAAAGTGAAACGATTGCATAATACTTCATACGGTTTCCGTGATCCATGAAAATGATCACTGTTAATTATTGCGCCCTGTCGACCGAAGACGTGGAGTAATGGTGGAAAAGAAACTATTCCTGGTTATCGGTGATTTATTAGTACAAGAACACCAATCGAAATGTTCTTTAGGCGTTATGAACAGTGAGGGTGCTCTTGTAACCATTATTTGATTCCAGCCGAGCCTACAAATAACAAATAAGAGTAAGAGTTCGTCTGTGCACAAGAAAAATGAAACATCTCCAGAATTGACATTTTGAAGGAGAACGGTATTAACCTGAGCTGTGTAGTTAATATTGTAGCCAAACCAAAGAGTTTTGCTCTAAATATCAGATATCTTGTAAACTGACTTAGTGACATTTAAACTAGCGGACACTTTCTAAACATACTTATTCACTTAACTCAAAAATATAGAATTTTTAGGTTGTCGATTTTCTTGTGAATTGTAGAATTGTGTGTGAGTTATCGATTCTGACAGTTTGCAGACTCCTGTACTCTTGAAGAAGAATTCTGGAGCAATCTGCCAATAAGAGAAGTGACTGTATGCTGGTCACAGAGGGAAACTTATCTGCTTTCTTCAATCAGGATAATTCATACGGTGGATGAATTGATTCATTGATTGGAAATTTCGGGCGCGCCAACTCCTAAAGTCATTAGTCCCCGTAAGTGTAGTGTGTTTTATCACGGTAGGTGGAGGTGATCTTCCCCACTGACGGAAGTTATCCGGTGCCGAGCCGAGCTACGTCCGAGGATTTCCCCAATCAGGTATCTCCCACCAGCTGGGCACCGCTACAGTCGGGAGATCCCGACTATTCACCCGACATGATAGAGATTAGTCTCCCGTGTGATAGAGCAATGCATGTAATTGTGAGTGTAGGTAAGGGGTAAAGATATAGCAAGGAGGAGGAAGGAAAAATCGCGCGCCATCCTCGACCCTTTTATTAGAGTACTGCTCCGGTATTCGCCTGGTATTGATCAGAGAAACTACAGAAAACTACTGATCAGAGTGACTCGCCGCTAGACTTCTCTTCAGGGAGAACTGCGTCTGAATTCGACCTAGCTGTGGACTTAGGGCCGTATTCATAGTCGTCACTTATAATAAGGAAAATCTTAAGGAGTGCCTCATAACGTTTTCCAATTCATAGAAGCAACTTATCCATCCACATAAGAAAATCCTTATAGCTATAAGGAAGGTCCAGCCTTCACTTAAAGCTATAAGTGAACCCTCTCTTGATGCGTTGAAAATTGTCGTAATTTGAAAGAAATGGAAATGGAAGACAATTCAAAGATTATAAGGATTTTTACAGTGGTATCTTTCTTCCTAGCAACAAGTGATATTTACGTTTTATGCAAAACCCGTTGAAAATGCCTAGCGATCTAGAATTTAAGACAAAATATTGTGTTACTAAGACTTTTGTTGCACACTTTTTGGTAAGATTGGTGGCTAAAACCACCTCTAACTAATATATATTTACTGATTTCACCACAATTTAAGTCTTTGTTTAAGATACTGGCACTATTTAAGAAACTGTGTAGGTTAGGTTACCCCACGGACGCAAGCATATCATAGTTCACGGCCAATTTGATGGAGCGCTTCTGGTAAGATTCAAGAGGCTGTGAAACAGCCAATACACTGTTGCCACACGAGACACTGCTAGCTAGCATCGTACTTATTATAAGTACCGTCTATGAATACCAAATGTGCATAAGCATTTCCTTATCGAAAGTAACTTCTTATAGCTTAAGTATTTTCTTATCCTATAAGTCACGACTATGAATATGGCCCTTAATGTCGAAAATCCTGCCGCCGTCGGGACTCGAACCCTAGGACCACTCGGTCAGAGGCGCCTGAAGTAATCAGTTGATGCCCTGCCGGCTCCTAGGATGGAAAGAGAAAAGAATTAGATCTTTGACGCTTATTTATTTATTTATTTAGTCAAAAACTGTATGTGACGTATGGGGGAGAAATCATCTGCGCACGCTTTCTTGAGTTTCAGAATCTCTTCCCAACAATTTAACTATTAATAGTTGAAAGAGTAATAATAATAATAATAATAATAATAATAATAATAATAATAATAACAAATTTAAAAAAGCGAGAGATTAACATTTCAAAAACTAGATATTTTCGTTGCCAAATTATAGAAAACTTATTTTTAACGCTAAAGAAACGAACAGACTTGATTTTTCTGTATTGTTAACAAAATAGAAACTCGCCCTAAGCTCTACTACCACTACAACCAAAGGGAAGTTCAACAAAACGTGCGCATAGTGAAGCTACATTTACGTCCAGCTTCCGGCGCTCGGAAGAGACGCCTCGTCCCACAGGCCACTCGGCGGTCGTGACAAAGCTGTTTTGCAGGAGAGGGGAAGAACTCCAGTAAGTAGCAATGTGTGGCTCATTTTTTGTTTTATTTCTTTTCTCTCTAGATATTTAAATGTTTTCCTCCATTGGTGCATGAGAAATAAGCTATAATTTCTGGCTTGTTCTGGCAACAGCGCAGTCTTATAGGTCAAGAGCTAGCTCAGAAGAAGTACAACCGCCCATGGCCTCGGTTCGTGAGACAGATTCTTGTCGATTAATGAGGAAACAAGTGTTACACGTTGTTTTTTTTTCTTTAAAAACTAGCGAATTCAGTTCGACGGTCAGTGTAGCAAGGAAGTGCAAAACACTTTTTACACTTTGCTAACGTCGTTTGTATGTAGTGATGTATTTGAAATTTTTGATAAAGTGCCTCAAATACTCCTAGTTATTAAGAACAAGGACATCATGAGATTGTCTACGCTTTAAAAGTGACCTCCGAGGAGGAATTTGAGGATGCTTGGAAGGGACGACAAAATCCTAGGACTTAAATCAGAGTTTAAACTATGATTTATTTAAATTTTTCCAAGTAAGAAAATATACGATGTATTAATTTTTTAGATGCAGTTAAAGACTGGGTTGTATTGTAATGGTTGTAATAAATTTTGTAGTCTACACGCCGTTATTCTCTTTATATTAACTTTTCAAATATTTGATCGGTAACTGTAGCTTAACTGCATCATTTCAAGTTTTGATAAATTTTGCAACCAACTGAATGGAATGGCTGTCAGCAAATGGACTGCATCATTACATCCATTCTAGTTATCTAATACTCTCTCCAAGAATACAATATTACTCACAAAAATATACCAAATGTCTGCTATTATTATAGTTATAATGCATACCAACACTCTCAATTCGTCACTAGAACTAATCTCAAACCACATGAAATACGTCGGAAAACTAGTGAGACTAGCTCGCTTCAATTTGGGTTTGGGAGAAGAGCCACCGGCTAACATCGGCCCAAGATTTCACTTCCACTCAGTTTCACGGGGTTTTAGGCGTTGGGGACGCGTGCAAAGTTACCCCCCCCCATGTCCCTATTCGTGAACGCTCGTACTTTGTTCGGAAACCTTGACTGCTTCATGCATGCTCAAGTCACAAACGAAGTCTTGTTGTATTCCCTTTCTTCTCGACTTGTCGTTTTCATGGCAACGTTCGTTTGCCAATGCATTTGAAACTCTTCGCAATTGCCCTACGAAGCCTTTTTGGTTAATTGCGCTGAATGGTCACCGTCAGATCAGGGCGCCCGGTTTGCCAAAGGTGTGTAGTATTGCGATCTTCAGATTAAAATTAAACTTTTACATAAAATTTTGGAAGATGATGTTTGCGACTTGCCCAGAATTTTTATGCAACTGACAACTTTTTTATCAAAATTTTGTTTGTTTATGATGTGGTTTCAACAAATATGGACACTACATTTTTGGAAAAGACGCTAAATAAGGTTGAAACGTCAAAAAAAGAAATAAATTGTTAAAAAATGTTAGCGATTCTGTTTTATTATGGTAAAAAAACATTGCAACTAAATAAACAAGATAACAGACGTAAATATATATATATATATATATATATATATATATATATATATATATATATATTCATTAAAAGTTAACTTTATTCAGTCTGTTCACATTTTTTCCCTCTTGTTTTTTTTTTTGGGCTTCGCAGCTAGCCTAGAATGTACGCCACTGTCTAAAGTATTCATTGTCCGCAATTTTACTAAACCCTGCACTTCTGCATCGTCATCATCGTCATCATCATCATCATCATCATCATCTCCCTTTACGGATTAGGCACATTGCCTGTTCCAGCCTCTTTCCATCTCATTCTTGGCCTTCCAATGTTTCTCTTTCCTCTCGGTTTGTAATTCAGGGCGGGCACCGGAAGTCTGTCTTGCGGCATATTTCCAATATTGGTCACCCATTGCTGTCTGTACTTCTTAATTTTTTCATGTACTGTTTCTTTCTGCCCTAGTTCTCTTATTTTTTCACTTTTTATTTGATCTCTTATTGTACTCCTATAAATTGTTTACTCCTATAAAAAGTTGCATTTCGGCTGATTCATTCTTCCTAAAATATTATTGTTTTTGAACCCAAGTTTCATATCCATAGAGTAAAACTGAGAGGACCATAATATCATAAAATTTTAATTGGGTTTCTTTTCGGGCTTTCTTTTTAAACGTTCTACTTATAGTTTCACAAACTGCTTGAAATTTATGAATCTTGCTGGTGACTTCCCACTCTCTTCCATATGTAATTTCACACCCTAGGAAGCTAAAATGCGTTACTTGTTCTAAAACAATATTTTTAAGCACAATCTTTGTCCTTACTGATTATTTTCCTTTAAAAGCCATTACTTTGGTTTTATTAACTGATACTATCAGATTGTACACCATAAAAATTTGCTCCAGTTGGTAAATAGATCTTTGCAAATCATCTTCGTTTTCTTGCAGGATCACCTGGTCGTCAGCATATAAAAGGGTATTTACAAATGTATTTTTGCCCAGGTAAATTCCTGAAGGTACCACGTTCTTCACCTTTTAGGTATATATCCCAGATATATTAAAGAGTGTTGGAGAAAGACTGTCTTCTTACCTTACTCCTTTATTTATAATCCTCTTCCGGGAAACAAATCCATTGTATTTTACTGCGATATTAGTATTGTCATACATACTTTTCACCACTTGCACTAGATGACTTGGGTACCCTTCTTCCTTCTTAATGCTCCATAATTTACATCGGTTGACATTATCAAAAGCCTTCTCACTATCCACGAAGGCTAAGTGTGTTTCTCTATTAAACTCCACTCGTTTCTCAACTATTTGTTTCAATGTAAATATGTCATCTATTGTTGAGCAACCTTCTCTACACCCCTGTTGTTTTTGAGGTAGAGTGCAGTCTGCAATTGGGGCGATTCTGTTATTGACAATTTTTGCATATACTTTTTAACACGAGTTAAGTAGAGAAATACCCCTATAGTTGTGATATTTACTTCGATCTCCTGTTTTAAAACATGGAGTCAAGAAACGAATCTAACCATTCATCTAGTATTGTACATCTTTGACAGCATTCATTCATTAGGTGGAGCAGTCGAAATTTCAATAACATACCTCCATATTTCATTAATTCTATATTAACCCCATCAGAACCACAGTCTTTCCTTTTTTTGGAATTTTAATGCATTATCAAGCTCTTTCATATCGAACATATCTTTATTTTTGTTCCTTTTTCTTCATCCAGCGCATAAATTTCTTCACTCTCAATCCATAATTTCACAAAGTAGTCCAACCACTCTTTCCCAGAAATTATATTCAATCTTGCCGTATCTTTTTCTTCTAAATTCATTGCTTTTAATACTTTATAGGGAATACTTTGTCTTCCAAATATATCCTGTTCTAACATATTCACATATCTATCCCAAGATTATTGTTGGGCTTGTCTCACTAATGATTTAGCTTTATTCCTTTTTTGGCTGTAGATCTGTTTAGTCTGCTCGTTTCTGTTTTGTAAATAATTTAGGTATGCAACCTTTTTTTCCTGCACTGCCTTTGCAACCGTTTCATTCCATATTTTTAAAGTTTTCCTTTTCCGCCTAATTTTTTGAGTGCCTAATGCCTCATATGCTGCCCTTCTTATTGATTCTTTAATGTTTCTCCATTTTCATTCAGATCTTCTGATGTGGCGATGTTGGTCAAGAACTCATTTAACTGTCTCTGATACAACTTCCTTATACTATCATCTTCTAGTACATTCACTTTATACCCTACATCTTCTTGTTTATTTTTTAAAGCAGTTCGTTTCTTCCACCTTGCTCTTCTGTTTACTTTTGTTTCCACCAGATTGTGATCTGAATAAATGTCATATCCTGTAAAACCACGGGTATCCTTCACGTCTGAACTTAACTTATTAACTATTACATAATCTATCACTGAGTGTTGTCCCCGGGCACTCCAAGTATATTTATGAATGTTCTTTTTTCTAAAAAATGTATTGGTGATTCTTAGTTCATTTTATGCTACAAATTCCCTGAGTTCTTTTCCATTTTCATTCATTACCTGTTCTCCATAGAGTCCTATAAAATTGGGAATAGCCATCTTTCCCACTCTCGCATTCACATCTCCCGCTATAATTAGTGAGTTATTTGGATTGCATTTATTTACCTCTGTCTGCAGCTTGTCATAAAAGTTTATGGTCTCTTTTTTTTACCTTCCTCGGGGGCATAAACTCCTATAACTGTAAGATTACCTCTACTCGTTTTAAAGTCTACTCTTAGTATTTTCATTGATGTATGTGTCGCTCGTAATACACTTCTTCCTTTCCTCTCTCTCGCTGTGCCGCTCTACTATAGATATTTACCCAGTCATCGATCTCTCTTGTTCTCTTTGTTTTCTTTTTTGTTTCTGTTATTACAGCAATGTTGGGTTTTTCTTTCTTCAAATATCTTGAATAGTCCTATTTCTTTATTTTGTTTGCCGCGAATATTCCATGTTACTACATTTAGTACATCCGTTATTCTTTTATGCTTTAACCTTTTTCGTTTGTCAGGGGTTCTCATCAGATCGGTCCGGCTTTTTTCCTTGAGGCTTGTCAGTAGCAGAATGCAGCCCCTGGCCGCGTTACGGGCGCTGTGCAGGTTGAGTTCGGTAGAGGAGCTGCCTCCTTTCTGCCTCCGGTTTGGTTTGTTTTTTTCGTGTTTCCGGGCGCGCCAACTGCTTTGGTCATTAGTCCCGTTAGTGTAGTGCATGTTTTTCTCGGGAGATGTCGGTGATCTTCCCCCGCAGGATGGTGAGATCCGGCGCCGACCTACCGTCGGCTAGTGGAGTTTCCCCCAAACCAGGACTCTCCCACCAGCGGGGCACCGCCCCAGCCGGGACAAGCTCTAAGTTCCCGACCGGTCTCCCGGAATACGTGGTAGTGTAGTGCATGTTAGTGTAAGTGTGTGTAAGGGGAGAGGATAGGACAAGGAAGAGGAAGGACAGATCGCGCGCGGTCCGTGGCCCGTTTGTTAGGGTACTGCTCCGGCATTTGCCTGGTGTTGATCGGAGAAACCACGGAAAACTACCGATCAGAGCGGCCGGCCGCTAGAATTCTCCTCCAGGCAGCGACTGAATTCGACCTAGCTGAAAAGCTAGTGTCGAAAATCCTGCATCCGTCAGGACTCGAACTTAGGACCTCCCGGTCAGAGGCGCTGCAGTGACATCAGTTGATGCACTGAGCTACCGCTCCCGGTTTTCTGCCTCCGAACTTGCAGAATTTATTTAGGGCTTTTCTCCTAGATGGGTTGGTATCACCTCACCTGAAGAGTCCCATCAACCCCAGTGTGAAGGGAATGGGGAGGGAATCATAAGGATGGGTAACCACCGAGTTACTCGATCCACCCGTTGGTCCTGAGGGTAGAGAAGGATGGCATTGAAAGACGATAAGAAAGATATTTCGAAAGGTGAGGACAGCGGTCAACTGCTCCCTTATAGCTGACTGCTGCATTCCCCACCCTCTGATAGGGATGTGGAGAGTGATGGGGTCGCAACATCCCTACGCCACAACTCCTGCATTGTTTGTAGATAATAGAATATAAGCCAGTCCCCTGGGAGGAAGCTTTTAATCGTAAAACTTCTGCATTGTTTGTTTTATAATTAAAAGCTTCCTCCCAGTGGACTGGCTTACATTCTATTACATTCCATCTTCGTATCTTAATGTTGTAGATAAATTTTAGGGTGTGCTCGACTAACCTATTTTTCTGTGAAAAAAAGTTGCATAAGCAATAATATACTGTAGACCGACCGTAAGCAAATCGTTGACTTTTAACGAATGGTTGTACCTCACTTTTAATGTCGCACACAAAATTCTAAAGGACTAGAAACAAATGTTTACTCTTTTGGCATGTGATGCAATCGACATGTACATGTCTTCAGTAAATTGAGTTCAACTGTAACAAATTTTGTTTCGAGTGTCCTACGATTTTGTGAGTGACATTAAAAGTGAGATACGATCATTCGTGGGATAGCCGACGAAATGTTCTACGAACCAACTTTTGTGCCTACTTTGTTCCATAAAATAAAATTCAGTAAAATAGATGCTATTGTAGCGTAACAACGCAGTCCACAGCGGGTCGCGTGGACATTTCCAGGGTGGTCACGTGTTTAATGCGCCACAATATCGCAAGAGGGAGAGCAAAAAGGGGAAACCCCCAAGGATACACGTCCAGAGGATAGGTGTCATATGGGCGCCAGATGTGTCACAAAATCATGAGGTTGCAACCAAGGGATGGCGACCTGGTCACTGGGAGCCTACCAAGTCGGTAGCCTCTATGGAACCTTTGTTCCACAAATTTCATGCGCGTGAGCGCAGTATGTGTGGTAGACTGCAAGCTTGCTGGTATGAGCGCCAGGTTAATGCCAAACAGTGTGTGTGGTAGTTAGCAGATGCTAACGGGGAGCGAATGTTTTGGCAATAAACAGTACGGCTCACATGTATATGGTACAAGATGGATTTGGTATATATATATATATATATATATATATATATATATATATATATATATATATATAAACGAGACGCCAATTTAAATCGGGCGCGCAGGAAAGAGAATCGAGAGTCAGACGAACGGTTCTGGTGAACGAGTCGCGCAGAGCGAGAGCAGACGCGAGTCATAGTGGCAAGGAGAAGGAGAGCTGACATGGCGCGCATGGGGTAGGTAACGTGTATCAGTTACTACAGTGTTATCGGTGAACATCGATGAATATATGTGCGGAGAATTAGTGATAAGAGATTGAATAATAACTAAATGCAGTGGACAGGGATATTGAATCGAAGGAACTGTGATTTGAACGTCTGTTAGTGATAAATAATGCAATGAAGATGGAAGCATGTGGCGGGCGAATGCGCGTGGGCCATCAGCCATGAATATACCACTAGATGAACAATTTTGAGAAAACGCATCGTCGTAATAATACTAAATTCTTACAATAACATCGAAAACGTGTGACTGGACAACAAAATACTGGAGCCGGAGCGGCGACCACGCAGACAAGCCGGCGGCAGCGTGAGGGTCCCACCACGCCGTGGCGTGAAGGCTTCGAACAAAGGCAGCTGTGTTTCTGCGCCTAGAGATTGGGAAATACAAGATGAGTAACCGAACATTTAATAGTAATGTAATTCAAGTGAATCCAATATAGCCACGCTGATCAGAGAGTATATTACGGGATAGGGCGCGTCAATGAACCATCACGTAGATAGGAGAATGAAGTATAGGTTATACACGTACAATGTTAGCAATGGCTGCAATAATAACTACAGAAGTAATTAGCGAAAGATTCATGGGCTATCACCAGATATTTGATTATGGGAGCTCCCGAATAATTTAGTGTAATCTAGGAATATAGTTAAGAACAGCTGTTGATTTATATCGATGTAGTATTACTTAAGGTTGAAGATTCATGTATTTACTGGTATCAGATCTTCTTTATGCTTATTTCTCTTTGACGAATAAATGTGTGATTACAAAGTGGCAAATTGGTGATTAACGAACTGTATAAAAGAAAAAAGATAGCAAAAATCCACAGCCAACATCTTCCTTATAAAGGCGCTCCCCCCTAAAAAATCCCTTGTCCCTTTATCATTTTAGAAACAGCAAATATTGCTATTAAAATTCAATATGTTGTCACTGCCTCAATCGATGTGGATTCCTAATTGGGAAAGTGAGGTAAGTACAGTCACAATATATATATATATATATATATATATATATATATAATACATCAAAGCCATTTTGTCTGTGATTTGTGCAACCCACGACGTCGCACTGTTCATAATTTGTCCGAGCTGCGGAAGACCTTGTGTCTGGAATGTCGGAAGATTTCGCCAACGCTACACTGATCTTTGTGGCACATAATTGCAAGCACATATCACTAAACAGAAATTAATTCTATCTTGAGTAAGCGCTGGAGCAACTTTTGAAAAAAGACGTGCACACTACTTCGGGGTCGCAGAACAACTATAGTTAGCAGCGCTAGCCGTGGTGGAGGAAGATAAGTGGCGAAGGCACTTACATTCTCAAAGTAACTTGCGCAAGCAAACTGCAGCGCAATTTCTTCCGGCATGCCTTGCAACCGCAGATACTCTGTCATGGCAAGTTGCATCGCGAAAACTCTCCCCGCTCGAAAATGTTTGGGATACAATGAAGATCTGTGATGCCGGAACAAGTAGACTCCTAATTCTTAAAGTTAAAAAGAAGAAGAGGGAATAAGAAGAAAACATAAGGAAGAAAGAAAAAAACAAAGAAACAAAAAAGAAATAAAAAGAAAGAAAGAAAAAGAAATAAAAAAGAAAGAAACAAACAAACAAAAAAGAAATATTTCATCACAATCTTTCCTAATAACACTTATCGTCATAAAAAAGCTGCACCCCGAAGGACCCTTCTGATCCGCTGCAAACTCGGTGTGTATTTTTTGCGCACCCTTCGCTAGGCCAATTATTTCGTTTTCACGGTCCTGGGTATGGGCATGACGTCGCGCCTTTCGGCCGACATAATAGAGTCTCAAACGGCCGCGCTGGCCATTTCGACATCGGGTGGCGAAGCCAGACCGTCACCTGCACGTCCACTATGCCTAGGCGATGCGTTCGACAGCCATTTGCCCAGTTAGCCGCGTTCGAGAGCAGCCGCGTCGTGGGTCTTCGGGAGGCTGGTTGGCCCTGTCGCAGAATTGCGAGCCACACCGGTCGCACTGGCACCACCATCGCCCGCTGTTGGTGGCAATGGATTGAGAGAGGCACGCACACACGACATTCGGGATCTGGACACCCACCACAAGGAGGCAGGACTGACGAATTGTCCGCCTCTCGCGAACAGATCCAACGGCAACGATAGGTGCTATTCAGCGGGTTATACAGTCACATCCTGTAAGTGCCAGTACCATTGGCAGGCGGTTGCACAACGCAGGGCTCGCCGCACGCCGACCGTTAAGACGCCTGTCACTCAAATTACAGCAACGTCGCTGCAGACTCGTCTGGTGTCTGGAACGACAGACCTGGGGCCATGCTGACTGGCAACGGTTTATCTTCAGCGACAAGTCCCGCTTTTGCCTTTATGGCGATGACCACCGGGTCCGTGTCTGGAGATGCAGTGGGGAGCGCCACGACGAGGGGTTTACGATATCCCATCACACGTCCCACCAGCCTCGTGTGGTGGTGTGGGGCGCGATATTCTATGGTGCCCGTTTACCTTTAGGGTTTCTCGGGGGCACCGTCACAGCCGCACGATTCAGAATATCCTGCAGCCGGTGGCTCTGCCATTCGTGAACGCCAACGCCCTATTTCAACAGGACATCGCGCATCCGCACACTGCAGCCATCGCCCGAGCATGCCTTGCAACCGCAGATACTCTGTCATGGCAAGTTGCATCGCGAAAACTCTCCCCGCTCGAAAATGTTTGGGACCGGGAGCGGTAGCTCAGTGCATCATCTGATGTCACTGCAGCGCCTCTGACCGGGAGGTCCTAGGTTCCAGTCCTGATGGCGGCAGGATTTTCGACACTAGCTTTTCAGCTATGTCGAAATCAGGCGCTGTCTGGAGGAGAATTCTAGCGGCCGGCTGCTCTGATCGGTAGTTTTCCGTGGTTTCTCCGATCAACACCAGGCGAATGCCGGAGCAGTACCCTATCAAACGGGCCACGGACCGCGCGCGATCTATCCTTCCTTGTCTTATCCTCTCCCCTTACACACTCACTTACACTAACATGCACTACACTACCACATATTCCGGGAGGCCGGTCGGGAGATTAGAGCTTGTCCCGGCAGGAGCGGTGCCCCGCTGGTGGGAGAGTCCTGGTTAGGGGGAAACCCCACTAGCCGACGGTAGGTCGGCGCCGGATCTCGCCATTTAGCGGGGAAAGATCACCGCGCATACCTCGAGAAAAAACATGCACTACACTAACGGGACTAATGACCTAAGCTGTTGACGTGCCCGGAAACACGAAAAAATCAAATCAAATCAAATCGAAAATGTTTGGAGGGTTTTGCCAGCAGGTCCCCACCCCTACCCACCAATCTGCAAGAACTATGAGCTCAGGTGCAAGCTGCATGGGATGGACTAGCACAGGACTCCATTCGAGACCTGTACAACTCCATGCCGCTACGTCTGGACGTGTGTGTTCGCCAACACGGTGGCCCCACGCCATACTAACATGTACCGTATGTGGACGTGTAGCGCAGTAAATGTTGGTCCTGCAAATGTGAAAGTGTAATCATTTCGTATATGTGGTACCCTCTACATGCCTGCCAACAATGATCGCAATCCGCCTCATCCTTCTGAGAGCAGCCTTTTTATCTCGATGAGTGTAAAATAATACTTCACGAAGAGTTTATATCAGTTAATAATAATTAGATTATGAGGACCGGACGGTTAATGTAGTTTTTTCAGATTATTTTCAGCACCGAAACAACTCTGTTTCCAACGATTATAAAAAGTAATCTTCCATAATTTTAGTATTCTGTTCCCGCTATGCTTGGCTGCGAACTGTGCGCTTATACGCAAAACACACCGTATGAGATACTGGGATTGCCATGAAATTTTACCAGCTTGTTCAGCTCCATGCAAAACGAGAATGAGTATATTTTTAAGTGACGCGAAGCGTTGTATGTTGTGTTTTCAAACAATTAGTATTCGGACCTTTCTAAATCTTATGTTCGTAAAGACGAGAAAGTCGAATACATGCTTGAATAAATAAAATTCCATTATTATAAATATGTGGCATTCTGATAAGATTACCTATGTGTAGAATACAATTTTCACTTCCTTGCGTAGTACGAACTTACGTTGTAAAATAAATTCATAATACCACCGGAATACCATCACACAACCGGAAGTGGCGATATCCGCCAGAAAATCTCGAATTGTTATGGCCCTGATATCGAAAAATGGATAAAGCTTATTGCTAAAAAATGACTTCCTCTAACAGATGTGTATTAATGTTTTCGTTCACGTTTTATGGGTCCTTGATACCGAAAAATTAGTTTACGGCAAAACATGTTTGTCAGTCCGTCTGTGATCAACGCTAGTGCCTAAAGCGTTCAAACGATTTTCACCAAAATTGATATTCCCTGATCTTTCTCACTGATGTCGAAACCATGCAAATTTGAAACGGCTATTTTGATTTTGGGGTACTTTACATGAATTCGCGACAATATTTTCAGAATTTTCTCTAAAATAGCTGCATTTTTTATTCTATCCTTCTGTTTTATTTTTATTCTATCAAAATCTTTTAAAAAATAGCTGTATTTTTATTCCTATTTTATTATAATAGCAAAATACGCTTAAAATTGTGTTTTTTCATTGAACTCTCTGAATTTTCCAAAATTGCAAATGTAACAAAATGCTAGAAAGCATGTTTTGTTGTAGCACAATGGTTAAATAAGGGTTCCATATGATGAAATTAATGTGAATTAATTAAATTAAAAATTATATACATATAATTTGTTTTATGCATGGCACGTATTTTTTACCATAATAATATCTAACAAAACAGTGACAAAATAATGAGGGTTTGAATATACTATATACAACGCATAGAAGTTTCTTTTTCACAGTTTTCTTAAACACAGCATTGATTTGCGATATCCGTAAAACAGATTTCAGTGGAGTCATTAAGAACGTGTACCACTGTGTTTTTAAAACTAAAAAGGAATTATTGGATATGCTAAGAATACTTAAAGTGGTTGATAGACTTCCTATCAATACCGATGGAACGGTCTACCCGAGGTCACGTATGGTCAAGGGCGGATTAAAAAAGAAGACTTAAAGAGAAAAATTGAAATGGCAAAAGTACAGGAAAAATAAAAATTATTTAAAAATATATTTATGTTCAAATTATGCAATTATTTAAAAAATAATACTGTAAAGTATCGTACATATACCACAAAAATAATGTATAATATAATAACAAATATGTTCATTATTTGATGGAAATCTACGATACCCCCCCCCCCCAAAAAAAAGAAAATGATCGATTGAATCTGCTTCTTATCTTGATCGGGAGATTGTCTACTCGATGAAGATAATGCCAGTAGTGTACTCTATAGAACAGAACGTGGAGTCCTGTGCCAGTTCCATTTTGCCACCGTCTCATCCATAAGAAACGCATACAAATCAACACAGAATTCTTTATTCAGCATTAACTGGGCCAAAGACGGTGCCAATCCGTAGGTGGCTCGGCGGTTGGGAAAGAGACCGGCAGATAGCACTGTGCCCTGGGCGTTTGAAGAGACAATTGATGGAGCATCGAGGGACCAAACGCTCGTTCAAATGAATTACTACAAAGAAAATTATTTTGAAGAAAAAAGATTTTATTCACACATTTGTGGTGAAACATTTATTTTCCTGCTGTGTTGGTGGCGCCATGGCACACTGGCACTGGGTTTGGCGAGTGCAGCGCGGCAAGAGTCGGGCCCGCGGCATGAGGGCCAAGGTCGGTGACCGCTCAGCAGGCGGGAAAGGTGAGCAGGTGCTGCGGCGGCGGCGAACGAGGGCAGTGGCTGCGCCGGTGCAGCTGGTGGCCGCGGGCGAAAGGCAGCGCCTGGCGCTGGCGCAAGTGGCTACTGCAGCCTTTTCGCACACACCCAACGAGCTGCTACAACCAGCGACATACTGCAAGAAGTGGCTGATCCTATGGTTTCTGTACTCTTGGTAGACGCTCCACGAACTCGGGGCCGCCATGCTTTTTTTTGCTTGTTTGTTTGTTTTTGTTTGTTTGTTTGTTTGTTTTTTGTTTGTTTTTGTTCGTATGTTTTTGTTGTTGTTTTTTGCTTATTTTTTGTTTGTTTTTTGTTTTTGTTTGTTGTTGTTGTTTGTTTGTTTGTTTTTGTTTGTATGTTGTTTGTTTGTTGTTTGTTGTTGTTGTTGTTTGTTTGTTTTTTAGTGAAAACATGAGAGGTACCTGACGGTGGTGGGTAGAACTGTTGGGCTGAATCGACGTATTGTTTTATCAGATCTCAATTCTTGATTGTTGTCTTTTCGTTTATATGTGTTTAAATTATATTAGTGATTAGAATAATAATATTCACAATTCCTTCAGTATTTTCGACTTGTAACTATCAAAATAGAAATCATCAAACAACAAAGATTTCGTTTTTAAGGTTTGCCGCCTTACTTGTGGTATGTTTGTTTGCTTCTTATTGCAATAACATTCACTTTCAGGTGTTATGCTAACTACAATAATATTTCAACAGCTTCCATTCTTATGCCAATTACCCATGCAGGAAGCAACGTGTTTTTAAAGTTTCTCAATTCGTTCTCCTTACAAGTTGTGCATTTGTTTTTAAACGATTGGTTGTTGGTCATGAAACACTAAGAGGATTAATATTACTCGCGGCCTACGCCCACCCGGCTTTATCCCACGCCAGACAATACTAGAATACTTTCTTTCTCCAGAGGAAGCTGCATTGATTGCAAAAAACAAGGATTCAGTTTGCTGCAAAGCTGGGGACAGCCAATCCGGTGGCCCAGACCGCTAAGGCAGTAGTGTCGTAGCGGCTCGGATCGAAAAGTCGCGGGTTCGATACTCACCTCGGGCATGGTTGTATTTGCGTTCGTTCTTTCACCCCTTATCATCACCATATCGTTTCATCTTCACAGTTACCATAGCGTTAACACCAATAGTGGTCGCTAATGACCTAGACGTTGATACGAATTTAGTTTTTTTTAATGAAAAAAAGAGATGAAGGCGCTTCAACCACTCTGTGTAGTACATTCTAGCTCGTTGCACACCCCCTACGCTACCTCCTCCAGTGCTGCCGAAGTTAAGATGGCGGCAGCGACGAGTCGAAGCGTGGCGCGGCGGGCAGGTGGCCTTGACCTGGAAGACGGGCAGTGCACGGAGCGATTGGGACCTCTGATAAACTATGTTCGATTAACCCTTCGCTACCGACGTGAGGTCCCGGAAACTTCTCCGACTTCGTGAAATTTCTGAAACCTTCATTTCCTCTTTCTTTCAAACCTCGATTCTTCTTGTACCTTTCCCTTCTACAGTTGTAAGAAACGGTTCGTGAGCTTACTGTTGTGGAATGCATTTCAGGGAAATTATCACACTTCTTTTGGCGCGCAGGAGACCTAGGTACGGCACGTCAGTAGCAATTAATATTCATTGAGTGCGCGTCCCACTTTGCCAAATAGTACTGTTTACCCTGTAGCGCCCCTGAAGAAAGTGTAATGTACAGAAAAACATGACTAGACCGTTAAGAGAGTGTGTGTAATGACGATTTCGAAGGAAACATTACGCAATGGGTGGAGCAAAAGGACAGTAACTGTGAGAGTATATCTTAGAATCATCAAATTAAATGTGACTGACTCAACAAGCAGACAATCGTGTGTAGAATCTGGGGAAGAAGACGATAATGAAGAGGAATTTCTTGAGAATAATTAACTCGAAGAAGAAATAACTGAGATGCAAAATACTATAACGAAAGGACAAAAGTCTGCAAGATTTGTGAAGAAAAGGTTCCTAAAGAAACTAGTGTCAGAATTTGTGTTAGCGGTAGTAAACTTTTGCACTTGATTTTTATGTCTAGAGTTATAGTAGATTTCATTAATTTATTTTTTAATGTTCAATAAATTTTGATGATAAAGATAAATTAGTTAAATTAAAGGTATGCTTTATTTTACTCAACCATTCCTCGTGACATGATATTCTCTCATTAGAAAACTTATTAACAAATAAATCCTGATTAATATTTTCTTTACTAATTATTTATCTTAAGTTTCAATGCTCTTTACTTGAAATACAATTTAAACTATAATATTTGAAACTAAGTTTCAAGAGTCCACGGGACTCGTCGTCGGTTCCAGTGTGACTGAATTCCCACGTCGTCAGCTAAGAGTTAACTCTCACTAACAGGTAATATCAAAGGTTGCAACGCTAGCAGAACGAATAGCACTTCAACACCACATACTTTCACGTGTTAATTCTAAAAGTTTCGCAATAGTATAAAACTAGCTGAACCCGGAAAGTGTTTCCGACCCGCAAATATATTTACAGGGACTGGGATTTGAAAACGGCGCTTAGGTTCAGTAAACAATCAACTTATGGGTGGGATCAAACGCGAATGCTGCTCAAATGCGAGAATTGGGACGAGGCAACCTGAGGTAATCGGCTGCAATTGTCCGGGAGCCATGCGCCTTTCACTGCCGACTTAAGTGCATCAACTGACCGCGAGATCCGCCACTAACCGCGAGGTCACGAGGTTCGTGACCCGATGGTGGTAGGATTTTTCTACATAGCTTGATCGCTGTTCCAAGGCGAAAGTTGCTCATTCAGGTAGTTTTCAGTGATTTCTCAGATCAGCACCTGATGAATGCCAAAGCAGTACCCTAACAAACGGGCCATTGACTTCACGCTGTCTTTCTTTTCTCTTCATTCACCTATCCTCAGCCTGTACAGGTATAACCTTACACATTTATGAACTACACTACCACATATGCCAGAAGACCGCTCGGGAGTTTAGAGCTTGTCCCAGATGGTTTGGTTGGTTAGTTAGTGATTCCGGGTGCGTCAACAGCTTAGTCACGTAAGTGTAATGCATGTTTTTCCTCGGGAGATGGCGGTGATCTTCTCCCACTGGATGGCAAGATCTGGTGCCAACCTACCGTCGGCTAGAGGGGATTCCCCCTAACTCTCCCACTAGCGGGGCACCGCCCCAGCCAGGGCAATCTCTAAGCTCCCGACCGGTCTTCCGAAATATGTGGTAGCGAAGCGCATGTTAGTGTGTGTGTAAGGGGAGAGAAGATGACAAGGAGGAGAAAAGAAAGATCGCGCGCGGTCCGTGGCCCGTTTGTTGGGGTACTGCTCCGGCATTCGCCTGGTGTTGATCGGGGAAACCACGGAAAACTATCGATCAGAGCAGCCGGCCGCTAGAATGCTCCTCCAGACAGCGACTGAATTCGACCTAGCTGAACAGCCAGTGTCGAAAATCCTGCCGCTCTCAACACTTGAACCTAGGACCTCCCGGTCAGAGGTGCTGCAGTGACATCATTTGATGTACTGAGCTACCGCTCCCGGTTCCGGATGGGGCAGTGCCCCGTTGGTCGGGGGTACCTGGTTGGGGAAAACATTCGCATTCCGAAAAATAGATTGGCGCCGGATCGCGTCATCCAGCAGGGGAAGATCACTTCTCGAGGAAACTGCCGAAGTCATTAATCCCGAAAGTGTAATACATGTTTATTTCTCGGAAGGTAGTTGTGATCTTAACCCGGTAGAGGGTGAGATCCGGCGCCAAACTACCTCTGGCTAGTTTGCTTTCCCCAACCAAGTATCTCCCACCAGCGGGTCATCGCCCCAGCCGGAACAAGATCTAACCTTTCGACTGGTCTCCCGGCATGTGAGGTAGTGTAGCGAACCCTACACATAATTTCAAAAAACTGTACCTGACTTTATTTAAACAAATTTTTAAAGAACATCTTCCACTAAGAAACAAGTGGGAATGCTTCGTGTACCGAAACGTTCCCTCCTCTTAGTGTTATTAGGCCAGATTTTTACGTTCTCGCCCTTATGAAGGTACTTCGTAAGAAGAGATCGTACGCAAGAAAACGGCGGATTTTCAGCAGAAAAACTCGTATTGCGGGGCCCTAGTAATGAAAAAGTGGATAAATCCTATTGCTAAATATAGAAAAAATCCTCTAACACGTGGTGTTGCCAGAATCCATGTTTTGTGGGATCCTTGGTACCGAAAAAATGTATTGGCGGCAAAACATCTGTCTGGCTGTCCGTCTGTTCGTCCGTGGGTGGTCCATTCTATCATCTAAACCGCTCAACCCATTTGTTTCAAAATTGATATATTGAAGCAATAAATAGAGTCGTGTTCATATTTTCCAACTATTAATAATTGACACATCATTTGGTGCAAAATATAAGGAAATTTAATTTTTCTCTCAAAATACGCTCCAACTTTTTCTTTAATTTTTTTCTTCGCATAGAAGAAGCAATGCTTAAATGAATGGCTCGGGTCTCATTTTCGTTGCACTCTGCATTTTCGAAAATTGCAAATTTAGAAACAATGAAAAAAATGTGCTGTTTTCGCACCACTAGTTACTTTCAGCACCACAAGTTACACTGAATTCGTAAGAAAAAGTTTAATCATTGTGGCCGGAAAACGCGGAATTTTCGACAGAAAAAAGATTTTTGCCGGACCTTGGTAACAAAAATGTGAAAAAATCCTGTTGCCATGAGTATATGCAGTAAATTACTTCCGCTAACTCAAGCTGTAACCAAGTTCCATGTTTTGTGGGTCCTTGATATAAAAAAATCGATTAACAGCAGAGGTTCTGGGTGTCTACTGTTTGCCTGAGGTCAACGCTAACGCCTAAACAGTTTAGCAAATTTTCTCCAAAGTTGACATTCCCCGATCGGTCTGAAAGAATAGAGACTTTGGGAGTTTCAATTGGATATTTTGATTTTTGAGAGTACTTGTGAGATTTTCGAGGGTATGTTGTTGCACGAGGGTATGTCGCTACTCCTTACGCAGTATAGAGAAAGTATTGAAATGCTACGGGAAAAAACGACGAATCTTTGCGAATTATTGCCGGGCCCTAGTAACGCAAAAGTTGATAACTCTTGTCCCTAAACCGTAACAAATTTTTTACTCTTCTTTCATCCTCTCCTTGCAGTACAAAATTCACAATGGGAAAAACTTTAAACAATCCCAAAAGAATTCGCTCTCGATATCCCAAAGACATGTTTAAACGCCCATAAAAAATCAGTATATTAATATGTATTAAATATGTAAATCTTCATCCCAATGTATGTATAGAGTGTATCTAGATTTAAGAATGTATAATGTATGTAAAATTTGTGTATTGTATGTCAAATTGTTGAGTTGTAAGTATTAGAAATATAAGTATTAAATCCTGTAAATTAGCTAGTAGTAAGATACAAGAGTGAGAGGTTGTATGATCAAACGTGAATGCCCAAACGTTATGTATTACAAATAAAAATGTACAAACCCCTGAAAGGCAAAACTGCCGAACAGGAAGAAAATAAATTTAAAAAAACTCTTGTCCCAATTTATAATAAATTACTTCCTGTAACACACAATGTAGTCAGATTCCATTTTTTGTGGGTCCCTAATACTGAAAAATCGATTGACGGCAAAACGTGACTGTCCGACCGTCTGTGCAAAACGATAGCGTCTAAACCGTTCAGTCGATTTTCTCCAAAATTGAAATTATTCCCCAATCGATCCGGCTGATGTCTCGGCCTCTTGATTTTAAACCGATATTTTAATTTAGGGAAACGTTACATGAAGCCAATGGGACATTTTCCTATTTTTTTAAAAGAAATGGTTCCAAATATTTTAATTAAATTTTGTTGTCTGATAGCGCGAGGCCTTCTTAAGAGAATGGTGCAATCTCATTTTCTTAGAAAACGCTAAATTTTCGAAAATTGCAGGTGTTCAATTTTTCCCTGTCTCTCTACAATTAAAATATTGAAGATAGAGTTTTCTCCTTAATGAAATCTATTTTCTAAAGACACATTTTAAAATCAGGACATGTACAATGTTTCGAAATTTTGAGTACTATTTTCGTAATTTTGTGTGAAATAAGGCAATTTTTAATTTTTTAAGCAATTCTTTTCTAAAAGTGGCATCAATTGTTTTGATTAAATTTTGATCTTTGATAGCGTAAAGATCGCTTAAATGAATGGTGCATGTCTCATGTTTGTTGATATCCATGATTTTTCGAAGAAACAAAAAATACAAACTTTTTTTCACGTGAATAGCAAAGAACGGTAATGAAAGTGGTACTCGTTTCATTCTCGCACTTTCACTCTTCCCTTTCGGGGCACTCTCTGTTGGAATTGGAAAAAAATTCGAAATAGTAAATTCGAATTTTCCGCACTTTGTTTGAGGCGGGTTTATTACACATTGCTCGTAAACAAGCAAATAAATTTCAGACAGAAATGATAATACACTGATACATTTTACGTAGGATACACCTACCAATAAATTACCCAATTATTAAATAAAGATTATCACTTGCTGAACTACTATTAATATTATTGCATATATAAATGTTAAAACTAAAGCTCGGTGATAGTTTAAATATATACTCATCGTTACTAAAATAAAATAAATTAAAAAGTAATGTTTTTGATATTACTGCTTTCCAAGGCATCATTAACAGATTAATATATTTTTGAAGACTTAGTGTATGATTTTGTGTAGGTATCACAAAATTGTGAAAATGTGCACAGAATTCACTTCTCCCCATAGCAGATCATAAGCACTTTTTACTGTTTTTTTTACGTAAAATAAAAATAAAATAAATAAAGAAGACGTTAATTATGAAGAGACTAATTATGGGTTTGTTTGGTTGTCATTATTTAAAATTCGTCACCCGAGATCGTAAGAACCAGTTAACGCCCATTGTACTTAAATAATTTGATTTTTTTACCTACTTGCATTGATTCAAATTTACTTATTTACTAGTTAACTAGATAATTAACTTGACTCGATTTGTCTTTTCATATTTCCCTCACATAATTCCCTTTCAAAATTACCTCTCATAATTCCTTCCGTAAGAGAACATGTAGCATCATTCAACTGTTTTCATATTTTCCTCGTAACCGCAATCCTTTCCATCCAGGTAAGTTATGCTGTGTATATTGAGCTCCGTATCGAAGGCAGTAACAAGCTATAACGTATAAGTAAAAAATAAACATTTTTTTGTGAGCGAGAAGTTGTGGAAAACCTCCAATTAAAGGTACACAGAAAATCAGAAAAGTATGTCAGTTTAAGTCCAACGAGAAATCTGGAAGTGACTGGAACTTACAATTGACGCGAGGTTTTTTTACATAAACCTCTTTCCGTTTTTAGAATAGTCATTTGGTTATATTTCTCCATAGAAATATTTCTTTTACGAACGTACCTCTCACATGATATTCAGCATAGGTCCCAGCGGGCTGTTTTAACATTTTTTCACCCAATACTGTCGCTTGTACGTAATAATTTTCAGCAGACTTCTGATACAGACGAGTGCATTTGTGGCCAAAAATGGTCTGAAGAATTCATCGTCGAACTTTCCTGGATCGAACCCGGATCCACTTCTACCACACCATTAGTAACCTACTCACAGGTCTTGATGAGTTTGCGACGCGCTGGTAGTATTACTGTCACCGCAGCTTCTGTTGCAATCACGATAGATTTACAACCTCCCCGTAGCAGGTCGTGAATCCTGGCTCGCCTTGAGTAGGCTTGCTTTTGTTTAAACCAGGGGTGCGTGGATAACTCCTTTCTAGAAGGCTGCTATCGGAATATGGGGACAGACGCATAAACATCCAAAATATGGGTGACCATGAATCCTTATCCGTATAATAAAACTGAAGTGTCTGAGTGTGTTTTCAAGATAATTGTATTTTTATAATCACAATTTTTACATGATAGAAAAACGCATTTAAGTTTTTACATTTTTTGGCCAGAAAAATATATAGAATTAAAGCACAGATTTTGACGGCCTTTTCCCTAAATGTAAAGCATTTTTCGGGATACTTCGTTTCAGACCATTACTTTCTGTTTTATGAGTATAATAATTTTTACTTTCTTGTACACGTACGTATACGTATACGGAGTCATATACATAGTATAGAGAAAGTTCTGTAATGCTGCGCGAAAAAACGCCGGATTTTCGGCAGAAAATAATTCATTTCTTAAGAAGGAAAAAGTGGATAAATCCAGTTGCTACATTAAGAAAAAATATCCTTTAACACGTGGTGCAGCCAGAATAGTCCAAGCTTTGAGATTTTCAAAAACATTCTTTAAAATTTGGGGGTACTTTACACGAAGTAGCCCGGACATTTTCAACATTTTCTCAAAAACGGCTCCAAATTTTTTCTTAACCCTTCTTGTAAGAATATAGTAAAATACACTTATAAAGGTGGCCTAGGTCCGATTATCACGGTTATCTCTTAACTTTCGAAAATTGCAAATGTTTGAATTGTTGAGGCTTCTTCCTACAACTACAAAATCGAAGGCAGAGATTTTTCCTTCCAATGTCCATAATGTTTTGTCCATAATTATTTCTTTCATTAAGGTCATGTACATTTTTTTGAAAATGTTGGTAGTTTTCGTGCAATAGTGCGTGCAATATCTGCAATTTAAAAAATAACAAAAACAAAATTTACTCAAAAACAGCTTCAAAATGTTTTCTTTAAATTTGTAGTAGGGTTAGTGCCAAGAAAAACTCTATCCAATGACATAAACACCATATTGCTGTATTATTTTGTTTTTTTCGAAAGTTACAAAAACAATTTGTCTCGCACGACGGTAATATTTGCATTAGGTGATTTCTGCCCATTATAGTATTTATGGATACATGTGCTTTAAATAATTTCATATAATGTTTCTCGAAAACTCAACAATTTTCTGTTAAAATGAGCTCAAAATTCCACATTGTCATAAACGCTCAAACGCCATTTTGTAAAAAATTGCACATTTTTTTCAAACGTTTTGTTCGGATAATACTAATTACATTGTTTAATATGATGTAAATTTCATTTTGGTGTAATATTTTTTTGTTTTATCAGAAATTACACAAATGTATTTTTTTTAAATATCTCTCACGCCGTTAATATGCACATTTCCATCAATTTGTTTACATTATTGTATTTGTGAGTAGAAGTGCTTAAAACGACTTTAAATAATGTTTTTCGAAAACTCAATAGATTCCTGTAATGAAGAGCTTTAAATTTCGAATGTGGAGTAATGCTTAATCCCCATTTTCTTAAAAAGTCTTCAAATTTTTCAATGAAAATTCATTTTTAGGACGTGGTTTTATTCTTCTTTAATATTCTTGAAGGTATATTTTGGTTCAACTTTTCGGAAACCGAAAAGTTGAGAAAATGTCAATAAAATGAACTTTGGACGTCAACAGATGGCAGCCGGCAAGATGGAGCAACACCGTATAGCCAGTCCGCATCAAGGAAATTAGAAAACTTTACTACGAGAGAGTCTGTGGCATTCTGTAGCACCTCTAGTTAATAAAGGTTTTTTTGTTTTTCATATGAATCTATTATTTTCTTTCCTATCTGAAGGAAACTGTACAAAATTTCACCTTCAAAACAAGAAAAAGTTTCTGTTTATATCATATTTTGAAAACATAACTCCTTCCTCCTTTCCCAACTCTTAACCACAAGTAAGGTACGAAGTCTGTTTTTCGCGAATATCTCATTCAGAGACGACATTCACCTAAGTAAATGTGACGTTTATACACACCCATAAATGTGACTAGACATCTGGACGGAGTATGCAACAATTCATCTGTTTATAGCTGCCTTAGAGAATATGCCAGGATAGTGTAGTACAGGGCGGGAGAGACAGCTTGGCATTACTTTCAATATACGGACCCCATAATTCGATATTTTTCTGAGAAAATTCACCACTTTTCCCTAAAACATTACAATACTTTCACCTTCCTAGTAAAAATGTGTTTTTGTATTACATAATATATATTACATTACTTGATCCTACACAATGTTTTGACATAAGTATCGGGTCTTCTTCAGGTATAGAGTAACATGTGTAGATCAATCTCGATATGGCCGCACAAAGGTCGATCGTCTGTACCGAGATTGGCCTTCACATTTTTGTTACTCTGTAACTGAAAAAGAACCCACACCTGGGTCGAAACGTTGTGTGCGATCAAAATGTTTACCATATAATATAATATATTTATGTAATAGAAGTTTTATGTATGTTTAATTGACCTTTATCTCATTTTTATTGGCCTTCAATCTATCACAGACATATATCAATTTTAATGCGTGTCTTTGTTAAAATATAGCCCTAGAACGCGTGAAACAATTTCAATCAAATATTGTCCGCATAATTTTAAGCGGTAAAATAGAAACAGGGAAGTTCGCAATTGAAAATAAATTGAAAAGAAGGCCGTATTAGGAGGGGCGAAACAGAGAGTGTGGAGCAAAGTGACAACGATTGGGAATTTTTATGACGACAAATAAAGCAATTAAATAAATCCACAAACTTTAGTTATTTCTACTAATTGAATAAATGATTCATTTATTGTGAACTTCTTGCGAGTTCTATTTCACTTATAATTAACCAATTTTAAGCAAATCATATTTGCAAACCATGAGTGTTGGTGCTCTCATATCACCGACAATGGAACTAGAATGTTCCAGTAATATTGTTTTCCAATGATCCCTGTGGATCTGTAACACGTAGTTTTGTCGCATTAAAACCAGTTATTTTATCGGTTCTCTCCTCTAGAACGACCCCAACAAAAAGTTGCTTATTGCGATCATATCTAAAAACATGTAACCCAGATTTCCTAAGTCTTCTGTTGCATATGATCTCAGACAAGAAAGAAGAAACTATCATAGAAATCATCTCTAAATGCATTTATAAGGAAAATCAAACAATAAGAAAAACTAACTCTTATTTTAAAGGCAATTTTTCCGTCTGTAAATAGTCTAAAATAGATCATACTGCTTCTTCAATTCGGGAAGTGTGACGCCAACCGAGCATTGTAACAGGCTATTCTCCATTTCAAGCTGCCTTCGAGGTAGATCAGGTAGTTCTGCTCTTTACTCTGCCCCACTTTCGGGCGGTGGTTTTCCATACTTCGCCCAGTACATGCGACGAGTACCTGCGTAGCCGTGCAGTGAAAGAGAAAAGTTGCTCGATCAACTTCTGATTTCATTAGCAGTTAATGCGGAGTAAATGACACACAAGATATGCATGTGCAAATTTCAGGATACTTGAATTAAACTAAGTGCGGAAGGGTGAGAGATGCTTACACCAGCCACACTGTTGGTGTTGCAATATTGTTTGTTAACTTGGATAACGTAGGGGTTAGTTAATTTAGTTAACATTTTTAGGATTTATGTCTGATTCGTTTTCAACCGAGCTTTGTGTATACGTAAATTGTAACACAAAATATATCTAACATTTTCTGGATGAAAGAGACCATTTTGCTGAAGATCGTATTGGGGCTCCGTGCTCATTGGACGTGTGTCACAACTGCATGGGTAAAACGTCTCCAGGTGAAATAACCCCCAATTTCAAAAACATACTCTAAATAAGTGTCAATTACTGGTTGGCACTCGTTGATTTTGCTTAACTGTTCTGAAAATGTGAACATAACTTTCTCTACTATGCCTATTATTCCTTATGTTTGTACATGTACAAGACAGTCAAAATTAGGAGTGCGGAAAAAGTAGCTGGAACATATTAAAAAATGCAAAATTTATTTTTCCATTCCTACGAAAAATTTACAATGTCATTAGAAAAATAAAAAATGTGGACTATCCGACGAGCCGCATCTGTCTACAGGTTATTAGGCTATGCGAGAGTTACAATTCTGGATTTATTCTTATGCCTCCCAACTACACACCTGATGTAACTCCTCCACGTTACTGGTGTCATCCAATAAAGGTTTCATGAATGAAGAAACTAGAATTTTAAAAAAGAAACACCAGAATATGTTGCTCATAGCGGAATTTCTCCGGATTTTAAAGTCAACTATTCAATCTGCAAGGCTTGAAATCTGAGTTGACTGGCAATCTGAATACTGAGAAATGAAGATTTTGCATTGAACAAATACTATTTTAAAGAAAATTTCTGCTGCCCAAAAAAGTAAGAGCTTGGAAAATTCTCGGAATGGCTCATTTACAGATCTCTTCATTATTCTTTTTTTCAATTTGAATGGTCGAATCAATGAGGAGCAGGAAAAGTTTGTCTTCTTATTATTTCGTAAGTGATTGTTACTTCATCTCTGGAACCTAACAGATCGAGAGATAACTTTGACCGCATTTCCGAGCTGTGTATATCAAACTCCTTGTTGCAAACATTGCATCTTAACATTAGATTGCGCATAACAGACTTGAAAGAAACTATTTAATTTGTGGCCATTGATTTTCACCTTCATCTTCAACTTGACGAAAATACTTTAAAAGTGATCGAAGTTACTCCATTTGACGCTTCATTTGTGACTTAATTCTAGTTGTTTCTGAATAGATTAAAAAATTATTCATTTTTTTGATAAGTTAATTAAATATACTTGTTAATTCTACGAAAAATCATTGATTATGGATCGTTGCAATGTGCATTGCATTACATTGCAAGTGAAGTTAATTGGACGCATTTAAAAATAGTGCATACTTTGTATATGAATTCCCTTATTTTGTTCAAAACCGTATTTAAAAAAAATTATAGTATGTGATTCACAAATGGCGGCCATATTTGTTTTAAGCTGGGGGCGAGTTTTCGCGTTTGAATACATTTTCGGTTTTGTAACTTACACTGCGATAGATGGTTCTAGCTTTTTAAACTAACAGACATTGGGTTCAGTATACTCTGGCTAACAAATCAGTTATATTGATCTACCTAATATCTTTTAATTAAAGTTAGATATTTAGTTATTTATTTAGTCAAAAAACAGTAAAAAAATGTATGTTACGTATGGGGGAGACAATCATTTGCACACGCTTTCTTGCGTTTGAGAATCCTTTCTCAATAAATTTAGTAAATTTAATAGTTAAAAGATAAAAAAGGTTAAAAAAGTTTATTTACAACCAAAACTATAGGGCATGAATGAACATATTTCAATTTTCAGAGAGTTTGTTCAGAACTTTCACTACTGAGTTCAGAACGTTTATTTGTACAGAACGTTCACCCTGAGCGAATATGTCTTCAACGAACATACCAGGAGCGGTAGCTCAGTGCATCAACTGATGTCACTGCAGCGCCTCTGACCGGGAGGTCCTAGGTTCCAGTCCTGGCGGCGGCAGTATTTGCGACACTAGCTTTTCAGCTAGGTCGAAATCAGTCGCTGTCTGGAGGGGAATTCTAGCGGCCGGCTGCTCTGATCGGTATTTTTCCGTCGTTTCTCCGATCAACACCAGGCGAATGCTGGAGCCATATCTAACAAACCGGCCACGGACTGCTCGCGATCTTTCCTTCCTCTTCCTTTTCCTATCCTCTCCCAAAATACACACACGCTTACACTAACATGCACTACACTACCTCATATTCCGGGAGTCCGGTTGGGAGCTTAGAGTTTCCCCGCTGGTGGGAGACAACTGGTTGGGAAAAAACCCGCTAGCCGACGGTAGGTTGGCGCCGCCGGATCTCGCCATCCAGCAGGGGAAGATCACCGCCATCTCCTGAGGAAAAACATGCAGTACACTTACGGTACTAATGAGCTAAGATGTCGCGCCCGGAATCACCAACCAACCAATCATCGAACATACAAAGTCGGTACAAAAAATTCACAGACTGTTTGAATTGCGCGTCTCCGGTTGATTTCAGGGATATTCGTTTGATGTCGCTAGGTTTGCTCAGATCTTCTGATTATGACGTAATTTCCTGATTGTTGAAATCTTTATTTGTTGTTTTTTTTTTGAGAAGTTTATTTTTTCGTGGATTTCAATTTGAAATGAATGACCTGAAAGAGCAACGAATTGCTGAGAATTGTTTTGTTAAAATAGTAAACTCTGCGCCAGAAACTTTTGCTGTGGTTAACACTCCTTACGGATATGTTGCTATAAAGTGTGTGGCATGTTTCAAGTTGTATGAACTTTTTAAAGAAGGCCGACAAGATGATGAGCGTTTTGGATGTCCTTCCACGGCAACTGACGTCCCACACGACGATAAAAATCAATGCTCTTTTGCAACCAAATCGATATCTGAGTGTCAGGGAGCTTGCTTAAGAGTGTGGGATATCAGTTCGATCTTGTTACGAGGTTTTGACTGAGAAAATGAAGATGCACCGCGTTGCTGTGAAATTTGTGCCACGCCTGATGACGGAAAAACAAAAATCCCATCGTATCCACCTTTGTAAGGAAGTGTTTCATCGTTCAGAATAAGATAAAAACGTCTTACCAAAGACCATAACGGTGATGAATCATGGGTATATGGCATTGAAACAAACATCCAATCGTCTCAGAGGATGAGTGAAATTTCCCCCAGACTCAAAAAGCTCGCCGAGGTTAGTCCAATATCAAGGTAATACTCACAGTTCTATTTATGCTAGGGGTGTTTTTCACCACGAGTGTGTACTAGAAAGCTCAATAGTGAACCAAAATTACTATATTGAAGTTCTTAAACGTCTGAGGGATGCCATCCGTTGCAAAAGGCCAGAAATGTGGAGGAGTGGCGAATCGTTTTTCCATCATGACAACGCTCCAGCCCATTCAGCCTTCAGAACTCGTGAGTTTTTGCCCAGACACTCAATCACTGTGTTTACCCACCCTCCCTACCTTCTTGACCTTGCTTCTTGCAACTTTGTTTGTTCACCAAACTCAAAGGACCCTTGAAAGGAAGAAGATTTTCGACGATTCCCGAGATTGTGGCGAATACGACGAAGGAGTAGAGCGACATTACAAAAGAAGCGTACCAGGACTGTTTCAACACGTGGAAACACTGTTGTGATAAGCGTGTACGTTGGGAAAGAGAATACTTTGAAGGCGACACAGACATCAAACTTGTATGTAAAGAAAAGTTTGCTTTATGACGTAAGTCCGCGTATTTTTTGAAAAGACCTCGTATGCCTCGAATAGTATTGATAAGCTTGTATTTCTTAGAATTAAAATTTTACTAGTGCAATTTTTAATATTCCTCACGTCCTTAATTAACATTACGGGCGTGTTTATGCTGTATTTCATTTGTGAGTTCAAGTGATTCAAATTGTTTCTCATGAAGTTTCTCTAAAATTCAAAATTTTCTGGGAAATGTGGTCAATATTGCCCTCCTTCAGAAACTCACACACATTTTTCTGAAAAACAGAAATATTGTCAATCGGATTATGACACCAAACTATTCTCAAATCCACTAAAGAATCACCAGATGTTGCAAAATGACCTTAGTGAAGTGGTGGTATGGTCGTAATCTTGGTTTCTGTCCTTAAGCCCCAATAAGTGTACGGTCCTCCACCTACGAAGAAATAACCCAAATCTTAATTATACCATTGGAAATTACATTCCCAATTCCACAACAGTACAAAATGATCTCGGCGTTCTTATCACTTGAAATATGAAATGCGATAACCAAGTTGCTGCCGTTACCACAAAAGCCAATATGCTACTACACCTGATTAGAAAGGCTTTCTCTACATTGCGTCTGTGTGTGGTAAAACTAATCTATACGACCTACATTAGACCTATACTTAAGTATGCTAATGTTATTTGATCCCCCTACTAAAAAAAAAATAAACAACTTATCGAAAAGTACAAAGGCAAATAACTATGATTCCTAGGGAACTACGTCAATCTGATTATGAAAGAAGATGCAGAGAAATGTCACTTCTGTCATTGGAACAGAGAAGAATCAGGGGTGATATCATAGAAACGTTTAAAATATTGAATGGATACTATAACATTCCTGAATTTAACAACTTCTTCACAAAAGCCACGGATTCTAGACTTAGAGGATATGCGATGAAGCTGGTGAAAGGAAGAACAAGGACAGGACAATATTCTCATTTCATTGTAAACCATGTAGTAAATACATGGAATGCATTTCCAGCTCGCTGTATGAAAAAGGAGACCCTGAACGCCTTCAAGGTTAGTCTGGATAATTATAAATTTATAATTAATTAAGTGATAATAAGTAATTAAGTATGATCTATAATTGTATAGTATTAAGTAAATCCATAGTTCTGATTTAATTATAATTTTTTTAGTATATTTAAGTGAATTGTTATACAACTTATCCCACCATTGTAAGATATGTGTACAACAGCTTATTGCTGCTACCTAATAAAATAAATAAAATAAAAATAAATAAAACAGCCTAACATTTTTCAATGAAAATTTCCTTTTATTCTTCTATATTATTCTATACGAGTAAATCATATTTCAATGCCAAAAGAAAAGACGAAAGAAAATGTCATTCAGAAAATGTTATTAGGCGCCTGCGCCTGCTGTATGTAAAGCTCGCTTTCAAGTTGACCGCGCGCGGTCTGTATTGAACCTACAGTTCAGCATAGCGATATTCATTCCACCAAACAGCAAGCCGTCGGAGCGAGTCTAGGCCAGCAGCGACGACGCTTTTATAACGGATGGAAAAGTAGATTGAATTTGGATTCTGATGGAGTGCGTCAAAGGTATTGTTACTGATTCCGTTACGCCGACTATGGTAAGTGTTTTATTTCTTCTAGTGAAACTGTTAGTAACTAGGCTCTGAACTTGAGCATCTACTGGTGAAACTGTGAACGGCTACGGACTTGGTATTTTATCTTCTGGCTAATTGTTCTACCCCGGCATTGTTTATTGTACGATTTGGATTGTGGCATTTTGTAAAGCTGAAAGCTCAAATAAACGTTATTGTTGGTAATCAGGTTTCCAGTTTTTTACTTTCTCATACACGTATGTATTATACGGAGTAATATACATTGTATAGAGAAAGTTATGTAATGCTGCGCGGAAAAACGCATTTTGACGGGCCTTGATAACGGAAAATTGGATAAAATAAAAGTTGCTAAATTGAGAAGAAACCTCGTGGTATAAGAAACAATATTCACGTTGTGTAGCCAGAATCCCTGTTTTATGGGTCCTTGATACCGAAAAATCAATTGACGGCAAAATATCCGTCCGTCTACCTCTCCTGTGAACACCACTAGCGCGTAAACCATACGTAGGAGTTTTTCCAAAATGCATATTCTCCGGTCGATCTAGCTCGACTCGACGCACTGAGATTTTGAAAAACTTTCATTAACATTTGGGGGTACTAAACATAAAGCCTCTGGGACACTTTCAAAATTTTCTCGAAAACGGCTCCAAATTTTTTCTTTAAACTTTTGGTTGATGTAGTACTAAATGTACACAATAAGATGACATAAACGTCATATCGCTCTATTCTTTTGTTTCTTTTCAAAAATTACAAAAATGTAACTTTTTTTACATGTCTCTCAAGTTGTCAATATTACTTTCTCGCGCTTTAGAAGTATTTTCGTAAGAAAAGAAAGTTATGTATTGCTGCGCGAAAAAACGGCGAATTCGGCAGTAAAGCCCTTATTACAGGGCCCTGGTAACGAAAGAGTTGATAAATTCAGTTGGATAAATTTAGAAAAAAAATAAATGGTGTAGCCAGAATCCATGTTTTAGTGTCCTTGATACCGAAATATTGATTGACGGCAAAAAGTGCGTGTCCGTCTGACCGTCTGTCCATCTGCGAACAA
>BLKR01010360.1:0-59093 GCA_011170035.1 Teleogryllus occipitalis | reverse complement strand
ATGAAATTTTTAGATGTCTTTGCCCGCCCTGTTCATCCTATAAAGGACTTTTGCTTTAGAATCCAGGTCACTGATGATACCCCCTTCAAAAAACATAACTATCCTATTCCGCAATCACTTAGGGGGAAAGTTGATGACGCTATCAGGGAAATGATTAACTATGGGATTATCGAGAGAAGCGTTACGGCATATTTAAACCCAATAGTGGTTGTAAAAAAAGAAAGATGGGGGGGTGTTAGGATTTGTCTAGACGCCCGAAGAATCAATGAGGTAACAGTACCTGAAAGTGAAGCGCCACAAAATTTAGATGAAATTTTATGGAAGTTTAATCAGACGAGTGTTTTTTCAGCGCTTGATTTCTCTAGCTCGTTGTGGCAAATCGCCATCCACCCGATGATAGGAAATTCACTGGCTTCCTGTACAATGAGAGAATAATGTGACCCGCGTTTTCTTTTGTTATCTCTGACAATTCGATGCCCTGGGATCTCTTGGGACCGTTTGCGAACGATGAATGGTTAGGAAATTATTGTGACAAATGTCTAGTTTATAACCTCTTTAGTTAGTCATAATACAATTTTTAAGGTAGATGATAGAATAGATTTTGTTTAAAATGGTTTGATTTAATTATTATTTTAACTTTCATTATTGCTTCGTGCCACCACTATTTTTTTTATGACGAGAGAAAAATCTTGTTAAAATTACAAGTAATAAAAGACACGATCTTTCTCTCTACCGGGAGGAGAAGGCACAATGTGGCGGCACGATTATTACTTAACATTAATAATACGTAGTCGTAGAGAAGTGGGGTGGTGTGTTGACCGCTCGACTCTTCCGTCGCCGCCGGCGCGGTGCCCCCCATGGGATTTACGACCCCGGCCCGCGCATGTTCCGTCTTGTTTTGAATCGCGACCCTTTTCTGTGAGTGACTTTCCGGTCCTTTCCAGAAGGTTTATACAACCATAAACACCACGCCCGTCCAGCGAGGGGAAGCCCTAAGCCGTAAATGTAAAACTATTTATTAGAGCGAGCATTACATGACGCAATGAAAGGTTCAGAGCGCACATGTGTACGATAAATGCGAGAGAGAGGAGGAGTGCGCCTGGCCATGGAAAATTTTGGGAAATCCATGCTTCTGATTGGCAGGAAATTTAAAAGAACGTAATATCTCTGGGCCAATAGAATGACAGGTACCTGAAGGAAGGGTGAACGTGGCATAGGGCACTTGGTAGAACGAGGACTTGATAGACAGGGCCGGTGGAGAGAGGACGCGCGCAAGCAGCGCTCCAGAGAACTTTATAAGTTCGCGAGTTTGGGAGTGGGCGCGCCTCAGCAAAGGGATTTCGGTTGAGAGACCCAGGACTAGAATGTTCGTGCGAGCAATGCACGTAAGGGGAGGTTGTGTGTAGATTTGGGAGAAGTTTCGATCTTTTAAAGTTCTTCCTTTTGTTATTAACAATCTCGTGGGAAGTAAATTCAGTGTCAAAGCAAGCCGCTTTCGGACACTGCACTAGTAGACCCGCTAAATGATTAACAGGCGCATACACGCCTTTTATCATGAACTTATTCGGAGAACTCTCTGAGCCACACCGTGATCCGACACTCCGGTCGACAATTGATGGACCGCAAAATTGCCGTGAGGAAGAGCAGACGACACGGGCCCGCCGCCTGCTGCCAGCCGCCAGCCGCCGTCGCCTCCGCCGCCAATGCCCGGCGCTCCCTGAGGACACACCACCACGTCAACTAGGCAGAGTTCACCGACCTCGGCGCAGCAGTCGACGCATCGCTCAACATAAGTCGCCTTGTTGGCAAGAAAAAAAAACTCACGCTAATGAGTTCCCTTTACCTGCTCTTCGAGCGCAACGAGGACGTTTTCTTTTTTTTTAAGATTTTACCAGCGTTGCCGCGCCCTGGCATGTTTGTTACTAGCTCTAAGAAGTAAATTTATTAGTAGTTTTCTATTTTTTTAGCAGTAGTTTTTACCTTTCAATTTAACCCGAGCTCATTAGGTAGGATTTTAGTGTTTAATTCATTCCTTCCAGATGTAATTTCACTGACACCAGTCAAAGAAAAAAAAAATTAAATGAAAATTGTTATTCAATCACCTAAATGTCGTGTAATTCTGCGGAACCGTCCCCTGTCAACTTCCTTCCACCAGCCCTAGGCAAAAAAGAACAAATACAAAAGGAATTAGCGTCATCTACCGATTGAGCTAATGCCGGGCCTCGGCCGCCCGCGTCGATGACAATATATATATATATATATATATATATATATATATATATATATATATATATATATATATATATATATATATATATATATATATATATATATATATATATATATATATTACCGATGAGAGAAAAGTAAATAATACATTTTTGTAACTTAAAAAACAAAAGAATAGAGTAATATGGCGTTTATGTCATCAGATAGGGTGCACTTGGTACTACCCCTACCAAAAATGTAAAGGAAACAATTTGGAGCCGTTTTTGAAAAAAACTTGTTTTTGTAATTTTTTAAAATACCAAATATTTCACGCTCTATTGCACGAAAACTACTTAAATTTTCAAAAAAAGCGTACCTGACCTTCATGAAAAAACTACTGAAGGGCAACAAATTTCATTTGAAGAAAAAAATCTGTTCTGAATTTTATAGTTGTAAGAAGACGCCGAAAAAAATTCAAAGTTTTGCAATTTTGGAAAATTTAGTTAACCGTGAATAGCGGAACCGTGCCACCTTTATTGTATTTTACTCTATTATGACAAAAAATTCAAAGAAAAAATTTGAGCTGTTTTTGAGAAAATTTTGAAAATGTGTGGGGGCTTCATGTAAAGTACACCCGAATTTTAATGAATGTTTTTCAACATTTCAAAGCTTCAACTAGTGCCAGAAGAACAGGAGTTTCTTCAATTTTGGAAAAGATCATACGTGTGGTTTAGGCGCTAGTAGTGTTAACAGATGGACGGACGTTAAAAAAAGCAACTTTTTCGGTATCAGAGGGACCCCAAACTGTATTTCCGTTAAAATCTCGAAATCGATTTCGCAGCAGTACATAACTTCGCAGTATGTTTTGTAACTACTGCATTTTCATGAAACGCTCAAACGCCATTTTCTCAAAAATGGCTCCAAAATTTTTCTTCAACTTTTCCAACGTATAGTGGTAATGGCACTGTTTAATATGACGTAAAGTTCATTTTGGTGTATTCTTTTGTTTGTTTTTTCAAAAATTACACAAATGTAATTTTTTTCAATATCTTTCAAGCCGTGAATATGCACATTTCAATGGATTTGTATTGCATTTTTGTTGGTTTGTATTGCGTTGTATATTTATTGCGTTTGTGAGAGGAAATACTTTAAATGACTTAAAATGAAGTTTTTGAAAACTCAATAGATTCCCGTGAAAAAGAGCTTCAAATTTCGCATTTACAGTCATGCTTAACCGCCATTTTCTTAGAAACGGCTTTACAACGGAAAATTTCTATTTAGGGCGAGGTTTTACTGTTCTTTAATATTCTTAAATTCATATTTCGGTTCTTCAATTAAGAAACCGGAAAGTTAGAAAATGTCAAAAAGTGTACTTTGGGCGACGATAGATGTCACCTTGCTAGAGAATGGAGCAAAACGTTAAAGCCAGTCCACACCATGGAAAATAGAAAAAATTGCTACGAGAAAGTCTGCCATTCTGTAGCACCTCTACTTTTCCTTTTAATTTATTTAGATTTTTTTCATTTATTCGGTCTTCCGTGCGATCGGCGCCAGGGATCGGGATCAGCACCCATGCAACGCAGGCAGGACGCGAGCGCAGCTCAGGCGAATGCCTGAGCTGCGCCTGAAGCCCAGCTCAGGTGAATTCCTCCGTCTTCAGGTCCGATCGGGAGGCAGCAACGCATGCGTGTGACATTTCCCAACTCAAGGAAAAAGCGTGCCAAGATATTTAATCTCGATTTAACCGCCAACTGGAGAGCGAGCGTCCGTGATTGTGATATTCTCCGTTGCGCCTTGCAGACTTTAGCGATTCTCATAAAATTAGTTGTTCATTATCAAAAAAAGTGGAACAATAGATTTAAATGGTCGTTAATGACCTAGATGTTGATGCGACCTTATATAACAAAAAAGTTTTAAATAATTGCTTCCCTTCCCTTTCGTATGAAGAATAAAACAAGTAATTGAGTAATGGGCGATCGTGTCTTAACCTAATATTTCAGAATTTAATTTTTAAAACGAGAACCGAAGGAAGGTAAACACATCGAGCATGTCTTTTTAAATACTTTAAAATGTATTATTCCAATCTTTGCAATAGAGATGTCCAGAATAATGCCACAACTTTGGTGGGAAAGTGTTGCGTGGCAACCTCTGCTGCGTGCGTAAGCGATTCCTAGAGAATTACTAAATTTTTGTCTGTATTATGCGGTTGCCGAGGTGCGTGTGTCTTATCGCATTTTGTTATTTATAATGATTTTGGTTTCTTTCGTTTTATTTAGGTTCTGGCTGTGAATTTCGTTAATAAATTGAATTTAAAAACATTATTTGATCAACACAAGTCAAGTCGCTACCTTTTCTTTTTGAAAGCGGTTTGAAGTAAATATTATCATGACCTTAGCGCTGCTTTATTATAAAATGAAATGTATGAAATATTTGGTACGTGCCCGTTCATCGGTTATGAAAAGTGTCAACGAATTTCGAACCCCTGTACTATATGCTATATTTGAGTGGAAGTGACTCCTAATATTTTATATTTTTTAAACAGTTATATATATTTTTATAAACAGTTGGCTTTTTAAATATTTATTTTAGAAATTTGTATTATTATCGAGAGCAATATTACATACATTAAACTTTAATAATCGTTTGGCCCGGAAATCCAGAATGTTCATAAACACAGTTCCAAAAATGTTTTTGCACGTTAATATATATATATATATATATATATATATATATATATATATATATATATATATATATATATATATACGCGCCGCGTTTCTAGACAAAATGTGAGGTGTTCGCGGAAGTTCAAATGGCGCGGCAGTTGGCAGTTCCCGCCTAATGCGAGAAAGGTTCCCGTGGCGTGCGAGAGCCAACGGGCAGGGAGACGCGAGTGAGCGGCAGTTGGAGGGGATGCGCGGAAGGATGCGGAAGTATTGCGCGTGAGGTGGCTGATGGGAGAAAGGAGAAAGACTCAGGTTATGAGATGTAAGATGACTGGAAGTAAGTGCCGTAATAGATAAAGTAATAGTAAGAGTGTGGACGTGTCATCGGGAAGTTCGACGAGAGTGAAATTCAGATAGAACTGGGGGTGTGGCGTAAGCGGCACGAGGAAGAAGTAAAGAAAGTGGAAGGTGTTGTGATAAGCCGTGAGGAACAAGTGTGGTATGGAGGTAAGTAAAATACGAAATGATATTGTGATTATGGCAAGGTGATGGGAATCTGTCCATGAAAGAACTGGATGATTTATCAAGTGGGAGCCAGAGGCGAGCAAGACCATGTGGTGGTGGGGTTGCGGAACATCACGCCGGTATGAACTGAAGCCGAATTTGTTAGTGATTACGTGATCCTGGAATCGGTAGCGCGGCAGTTGTGCACCATAACTAGACTGCAAGAGCGCATGGATGAAGATACCGCTTACCGATAACGGTCGGGCACGCGTGGGAACGAGCTGTCGCCGCCGCGGTAGAATCACCGCCACGCCGGGGAAGCGGCCGAGCGGCGCCGAGTGGTGCCGATCCACTGGGACACAAGCCGAACGGGAGGAAGCCGGCGTGAAAAGTAACGCCGCCTAATGAACACAGGTTTTATTTTGTATTACGTTTAACTAATCTAGCCTGGACTTAATCAGGGACTGCAGTGATTCGCAGCATGATGATTTAAGAGTTAAGATAATTTTAAAGTATTTGTATGATAATAGAAATAAAGTTTTGTATGACCCCTGTATTAGAAACCTGTTGTTTCAATGTTTGCATGAACCCAGAGCCTATTCGCAAAAAAAGACTACCTGTCCCCTTAACTATAAATTTACTGCTGCACAGGACTGGAACAACGGTCCGTCACAATATATATTGCACTTTTTATCATATTGTTAAAAATGTTTGCAGTTTCCTATGCTGAATTCAAATTTTGATGGTAGAATTTCAATAATCAAGTCACGCGCTTAAAATGTTACTTGTTATCCCTTGTGTTTTTTAATGTTAACATTTTTTGTGAAACGTATTTTCAGTATATTTTGCTTGTCAAGCTTTAATGAACATTTGATGCCATTTCTTACAATACAATGGAGACACAATAGCTCTGGTGGCAGAAGAAAACACTTCATTTGGTGACCAATGTAATATTTTGGCTTAGCTTTTGCACAAATTAAGTCTTGAAGATCTACAATTTTAGTAGCTCATACATTTTACGATGGTGTGTTTGTACAACACGTTCAGGCAATGCAAGTAAATGACAACTTAGCTCTCAATAGATATGTCCTTTAGTGGGTTGTTTATATTAAGTAAACGTAAGATAAACTGTAACGTAACGTAAGTAAAAAAACGTTAACGTAACATTAACATTAATATAAACTGTAAGATAAACTAATACTTTCTCGGTATCCACAAGTAGTTGATTACTACCAACACGTGTAATGTAACTATCCCGGAACCGAGATATAACATCTTATCAATCCTTCTTTCTCGACGCAACCAACGAACAGGAAAAAATTCAAATTATCAACAATTGAAAAAAGAAAGCGTCAAGCGTTAAGATAAAATAACTATGAAACTAGTAAAAGAATGCAATCGATTCTTGCTCCATTATTAACACAATAAATCTAAGTTTCTGTAGCGCAATTTTTCCTAATCAACTCAAAAACAGCATAGTTATTCCAATTCTCAAGAAATCTAGTAAAATAAATCTGGATAACCTTAGACCAATAAGTCTATTACCAGTGTTTCCAAAAATCGTAGAAAAATGTATGAAAAAGAGACTTTTATATTATTTAAAATTAATTTCTTCAGCATGTACAATTTCTTCAGTATGTACAAGTTTATTTACACGTACGTACAATAACTAAATTCTGCTCCGAAACTACACACTTTTGAGTATTTCCCTGTGGATACCCCACATAGCTAGGGAGGCCCCGCCTCCACTGACGCTTCTCCCGCGCCACTACCGTGACCTCGTCACCCGTGCAAGAGGCACGACACGCTTCAGCCTGGGCGTAAAGTTTTGCGCATCGTGCGAGGTTTCCAAAACAAAAACCCCTGTGTGAGCTCATCGGCTCGATTTTATAGTAGCCGTCACGTTCTTGACCACGACCGTTCTTGGTGTAGGAGGGAGGCTCGCGTCTACCACGTGACCTTCCAGGTCAAGTTGGCGTCCCCTTGCTCTAAATATATCCCAATGCCGTGGCGCCAAGGCAATTCAGCCCGCAGGTATGCGATACTTCCGCTCCTCCTCCCACCCACGGCCGCCAACGTGACGCTACACCAAATATGGGGAAGCACATTCAAGACGTATATTAAGAAACTAAGAATAACTCAAAACAAATTTATCCGTATTATCTATAAAAAATAAGACTGATTCTTCACTTCCTCTTTATAAACAACTAAATATTGTACCATTACATCTTTTTGTAAATAAAGTACTACAAATATTTTACGTCAAAAGCGGAAATAATTTAAGAGAGAATATTTCACAATTACAGTACACATAGCAAAGCCACTAATCAAATTAAAAAGTCCCAAATTCATAAAGCTCTAATATCGAGAACCTTGGTGTTCATTGGGCCTCAAATAGTATATAATTAATTATCATTAGCACTGAAAAATAGTAAATTTATTTATTTATTTTACGTCAAAAAACAGTTAAAACTGCGTATGACGTACAATGGGGAGAAGTGAATTCTGTGCACATTTTCAAAATTCTGTGAACCCTACACTAAGTCATATACAATATGAATTTTGAATTTAAAAAAAGAGTCCTTAAATATTTTCAAACAAAAGGTAAAGATTTGGATTTTAAAACGTGATGATAATGATATAAACAAGTTAACTGAAATATTGCAATAAAAATGTTTGCAGTATAAATTAAATATAAATTTCTTTATAGAATTATATATTTTGTCTAAGGAAATATACCAATTGCATCTCTGTACATTTTCACTTATTGTACGATCTAAAGCTAGGTTTTTTATTTTGTTTCTTCACAAAAACTTAGATAGTAAATGTTAAAAAATAAGAATATTGTTAAAAAACACGCCATAGATAATGAGTACTATATAGAAGTAGACAGATAATAAATTATAAATTCAGTATTGCAAACCATCACAACTTGTTATAGATGGTTAGTAATTCCAAGAAACAACAATGTACATTATCTCTGTAAGACAAGTTGGGAATAAATATTATTATTATTATTATTATTATTATTATTATTATTATTATTATTAAGTTGCAGAAATGAGGAAAATCTACATAAGTTTTCGCGTGAAACATCTGAGAATGTCAGGAAAAAATTTCAGACGTGTGAATTGCGAATTACGAAGACCGACGGAATCTGAATGTGGCTACTAATAACTTGAAATAACCATCTAACTTTTCAGGCTTCAAAGCAGAAATCTACTTTTGTCCTTTTTGTTCCGACGATGCTATAATTTTACATTCCTGATTTTTGGGAACAGTAGGGCATCTAAAAAAATGCTTATTGACTCTCCTGGTCCCTTTTGCCCCAGTCCACTATTGGACACAAATTAGTTTCGTGAAAATACTACTTTATTTTAGATAAAAAAAAGTACATCTCACTGCGAGAAAGTGTACCTAAACAACACAAAACCTTTTAAAACCATTATAGACAGCAGTGGCGGCTGGTGCCCCAACAGACTGCAGGTTGCAGCTCCATCGAAGAAAGTTAAATGAAAGTCTACGAGTATATTGAAACACTACTCACATAATGTTTTGCTTAGGGTCCTGCGCACGTGGTTCTGGCTTTGATTTCCACTGGGCACTTAAATTCGACTCCAGTACATCGCAACAAGCACTACTGCTTCAACACCTTTCACACAAACAAAATTATTTTATTTCGAAAACTTCACTACCCTGATATATTTGGCAATAGTGAAAGATCTTCGACACATATTCGTAATCACCAGAACATTCGCAAACCGCTGGCCGGCCAGCTGCAGCCACGGGGGACACAGGGACTTCCATCCAGAACGGCCACCTATACACAAAGAACTCATCAAATGTACGTTTTGAATCAACAAACCTAATATCAAATGAAAACAAATTCTCCAAATATCATAAACAATGCATTGAATATCGCCAATAATTGACTGAACTCGTGTACTTTCAATAACAAGTGAAAATCATGAAACTACGTTGCAGTGAGCAAGACGAAGACAGAATATGGGTAATCCCCTGAGATTCTCACCGCCGCCGCGCAACGCTACAGCGCCAGCTGTCTGGTTGCCCAACCAAAAGGCTGTATCTTCCCCGTGTTAAGTCGAAGGACCAAGGAGTAAAATCAATAACTTCATTAATACAGCCAAGAGCGTAGTGCAATTCCTCACAAGGCACCAAACACCGGAGAGAGCGCTTTGGGCGCTCTTTTTTGTTTCACAATGATTTCACATACATCGATATTGCTACAAGATCTTGAATAATGAAGGTTTTAAAAGGAAAATGTATATTCCTTTTTATTTATTTATTTACGTCAAAAAACACTTTGAACTGTGTATGACGATATGGGAAGAAGTGAATTCTGTGCACGTTTTCAAAATTCTGTGATCCCTACCCTAAGTCATATACTACTTGAATTTTGAATTTTAAAAAACCGCTCCCATGTAATAATTTTTTTTGCAAAGATAAATAAGCAATAAATTTTCGGCTCTTATCCATGATGTCCTTCGTCAAGGAATAATACTTCCTGCCGCCACAACATCGAAACGATTATTTGAATAACTATATTTCGCACTGAATTCTAAATGTCGTGCACAGATAATGAAGTTACATTTATGTCCAGAAGCAAAACAAGGGGCCATCTGAGCATTTGCTCAATGGATCAGGGAAACTGGACGAAAAACCTGATCGAGATGGGGGTCATTGACCCAGAAGCTGCGATACAATACTTGTTACATATTCTTTAAAATTATACAGTCCAAATAGTAAATAATGCATTAAATATCACTGTTAAAATTGATGTTACTCTCCTTGTGATTCTCAGTACAGTCTCTAATTGGTTAGAAACAGTTATGCAGTAGAACCGATTTCACTTTGGATTTAAACTTTTCTATCGAATTTAATCGTTTAATGTCACCTGGCAAAGTGTTGTAAAATAATGTTCATGTATTGTATGTGAATTTTTTGTAATGAGCTGTTGATACTGTCACCTGATGAATATGATTTCTACGTCGAGTAATAGACATCGGCATTTTCTGAAAATATATTCCCGCCTTTACGCAAGTCATTTTTAACAAAAAACACCTGATTCGTAAATCATCAGACAAGGTAATGGTAAAATTCCTAGATTAATGAAGAGAGGTTTACAAGAATCACGTGGGTGGGATTTGGATTCAAACAATTATTTTTTGTAATCTAAAAGTCTGGGAACTATAAGATGTATTTCTCCAGAATATTATGCCATATCTCAGGCGGGAATGAACATTCCCGAAATATACACAACGAGCAGTACGAAGGCTGATTGACTTTGAAAGAATTCTGAACGCGTAGCATAATGAAATTAATTTTGTTCATTTTTTTCAATTCATTTAAATGGACGTTCCATTTAAGGTTTGACTGAATGGAAAGACCTAAAAATTTTGTTGCCTTAACATCAGTCAATGGTACACCGTTCATTTTCAATGGAGCACAGGATTGTTAATTTGAAATGGAAAACTGCATTAAAGTCGGTTTCTTTTCATTTACTATTAATTTGTTATTTCGGAACCAATTTTAAACATCTGATATTGTACTATTTACGGTTTCTTTGTTGCAAAGAATGTTCTATCATCCGCAAAGATAACGGTTCTTCCGTTTCGAATCGTCGAGGGCACATCGTTTACGTCAAGTAAGAAGAGAATAGGACCCAGGAAGTTGCGCGGGCGGCCTGAATCGACAGATAAACGTGCAACGCTTCCTGTCTCTATAAGTCTGTTTAAATCGCTGCATATTGTCTGCGCGCAAGGCACGCGACGATCGGGAAATCTTCCCGACAAACCCTTGGCATTCACCGAACAGTAATAGCATTCTTACATATTCTCGGAACGTGATCTCGCTATTCTCTTCCATGTTTCACTTGACGCTAGTGGAGCAGCACGAAATTGTAACTACTACGAAAAGCAGCAGAATGCCCTATCGCCGACGTAGTGCACCTCCCCACGAGCGCGCTGCTCAAACTCGCTGAGCTTGTGCCTGCGTCACACTACGAGGTCACCCGAACTGCTCGTTGAGGATGTACAGAAATGGTCACAATTGACACGCCCCTATTATATATATATATATATATATATATATATATATATATATATATATATATATAAGGAGTTGCTCTACAGCTGTCGCCGTGTCTCCGCTCTCAGTCTCCATGCCTCTCTATTTGACCATAGATCTTCCTGCATTACTCTTGCCGTCATAGCCTCTCGCACGCCCTGCTGCCATGCAAGTGTGGGTCTTCCTCTCTTCTTTCTGTCGGTACACATTGCAGGACTCGTTTTGGCCATCTTTCGTCTGTCATTCGCATAACATGACCATACCAAACGATTTGTTTTTTCTCTATTTCGTCAAGGATAGATTTCTTTACATCCATTTTCTTTCTTATTTCTTCGTTCCAGATTCTGTCGCATGCTGTAACAGCAACTTCGACGCCAGTAGTCCATTTCAAGGGCCATCAGCTTCCCAAACTTCTGAGCCGTACGTTGTAACACTCTTGACTAGTGTTGATAAAAGACGTCTTTTAGTAGTGTTAATGATGGTTTTGTTGCATAACACAGTTTATATACTTCGTGTCACGTTTCTCCCCAAGCTTATTTGTCTCTCAATTTCTTCTTGGCTATTACACTTTTTGTTAAAGAGTACATCCAAATATTATCAATATGAAATGATCTTTAGAAATAGTGGAAGAGGATTTTTGCCTCAAAATAACTATCTGCTAATCTCTTCAAGGAAGTTGAACAATAAATTGACACCTGTACATCATATTGTTCGTTTGAGCAAGAAATATCATGTTGATCTGCCACGTCCACTTACGATAAAACTAATGTGTCATTTGTAACTGTACTGTTTTGTTTATTCAAAAATTTATTTATTGATCATTGATTTATACATCGTGTAAATATTCTGGAATGTATTGTCCTAGCTGAGATTACAGAACGCGGGGCAACCACGGTCGCAAGCCCTGGACCCTCCGCCAGCCTATTTCCATCGCCAGCATTGCCCTCTGACGATAGTCACCGTCCTCTTCTTTCCGGACGTCGGGCGCCGCCACCGCCGCTCGGCAACACACCGCCTGTACTCATGGAATATCAACAGCCCGCGGGTCCCTCCGCCGAACAGCAAAATCAAAAACAAAAACCGTCTTCTAAAACCACTTCTCCATTCTCCCTATTTACACTTTCCCTAAAGCACCGCTTATTCACGGCGTGCATGCATCCCTTGTGAGCGGACGCGTCCGAGGTTTTTGCGACCACTCTTTCTTACTCCGTGATCTATCCAGGTCGCAGAGAACACAAAGGTGCACCCGCATCGTCAGAACTAGGGCTGTGATTTATATGCAATAAAAACAGCAAAATATGCAAATATATATGTAAATATATTTGGTAATATATGCAATTAAAACAGGAAAATATGCGAAATAGGGCAATGTAATGTGTAAGTGTAAAAATTAATAAAAAGTGTAATTTGCAAAATATTCTTACAGCAAAAAAATATACAGAAATCATACAAATTGTTACAAGCGATAAACATTAACATTTGAGGTTTAATTTGGAAGATCACTCATTACTTAGGATAATAATGAGAGATGCAGTTAATGTACATTTTACAAAATAAAAGTAGAGGTGCTACAGAATGGCACAGACTTTCTCGTAGCATTCTTTTCTAATTTCCTTGGTGTGGACTGGATTTAAGGTCTAGCTCCATTATCTGGTCAGCTGCCATCTATCGCCAATTTTTTTTGTTGACATTTTTTCAACTTTTCGGTTTCCTAATAGTAGAACCGAAATATTACTTTAAGAATATTAAAGAACAGTAAAACCTCATCCTAAATAGAAATTTTCATTAAAATTTGTTCAGCCGTTTTTAAGAAAATGTCGATTAAGCATTACGAATGCGAAATTAGAAGTTATTTTCCACAGGAATCTATTGAGTTTTCGAAAATCTTCATTTGAAGCACTTCCACTCACAAATATACAAATCTATGAAAATGTGCATATTAACGGTGTGAGAGATATTTAAAAAAAAATACATTTGTGTAATTTTTGCAAAAACAAAATGATACACGAAAATGAACTTTCCGTCATATTAAACGGTGCAATTTGCACTATCCGGTGGAAAAATTTGGAGCCATTTTTGAGAAAACGGCGTTGGTGCGTTTGTAAAAATGCGGAATTTAAGAGCTCATTTTTACAGAAAACGGTTGAGTTCTCGAGAAACTTTATTTGACGTTATTTAAAGTACATATACTCATAAATCTAATAATGTGAAGAAATTGCCTCTAATGTAAATATTACCGACGTGAAAGACAAGTCAAAAAATTACATTTTTGTAATTTTTGAAAAAAACAACAAAGAATAGAGCAATATGACGTATATGTCTTCAGATAGGGTTAGTTGGGCACTAACCCTACCAAAACTTTAAAGAAAAAATTTGGAGGCGTTTTTGAGAAAATCTTGTTTCTGTAATGTTTCAAAAGTGCAAATATTGCACGCTCTACTGCACAAAACTACTAAAATGATCAAAAAAGTGTACATGACCTTAATGAAAGAACTATTTATGGGCAACATATTTCATTTAAAGGAAAAGTCTGTGTCTTCAATTTTATAGTTGTTGGAAGACACCGAAGAACATTCAAACTTTTGCAATTTGCGAAAATTCAGAGTTAACGTGACCTACGCCACCTTTATAAGTGTATTTTACTCTATTCTTTCATGAAATTTAAAGAAAAAATTTGGTGCCGTTTTTGAGAAAATTTTGAAAATGTTCGAGGGGCTTCATGTAAAGTATCCCCAAATTTTAAAAAATGTTTTTCAAAATTTCAGTTTCAACTAGAGCCAGATCGACAGGGGATTCTTCAATTTGGAAAAGATTGTACGAGTAATTTAGGCGCTAGCAGTGTTCACAGATGGACGGACGTTTTGCTTTCAATTGTTTTTTTGGAATCAAGAACCCACAAAACAAGGATTCAGGCTACACCACGTGTTAGAGGATTTTTTTACTTAATTTAGCATCTGGTTTTATGCACTCTTTTGTCACCAGAGCCCGGCATTGATTTTTTCCCGCCCAAAATCCGCCGATTTTTCGCGCAGCATTACATAACTTTCTCTATACTACGTTTATTACTCCGTGTACGTACGTATACGAGAATGTAAAAATAAAGGTATTGCAACAAAAATATGACTTTCTCTCAGTTGTAATAAAATCTAAATCCCAATATTCAAAACACTTAAAACTTGAAAATCTTGACTTAATGCGTTTCACTTGTGAGCCAACAATATTTAAGAGAAACGTTAGTAAATTGAAAAATATGGGACATACCTCTAACAAAATCCATTGATCACTTGCAAAATTGTCGTAATGGCAAACGTAAATGATAAAAGTATATATAGTACGAAGTGAATAGGGCCTAAAATCAATCCCAGAGAGACTCCACGTTGCAAATGGTGTTTCTGTATGTATTATTACAATGCATTTATGTTAATGTAAGTAATGAAGTCCAATTCACCAGCCACCTTATGTGGTACTGTTTTGTTTCCTCATTTCACTATATTCATTAACTTATTATTTAATATTGTTTATGTTGTCTTGTCTGTCATTACCCAACTTCACAGTAGGGAATTCTTATCATTCTTCTTCAATTACATAAACTAATTTTTCAGCTTGTTCTTGGACTGCCAGTATCCACAGCTGTGAAGTATTAATCTAGCTTTCGAAAGGTGTATGTGTGGCAGAGAAAATTCATCGGTCTGTTGCCCATACTCTTGCATACAATGCTTAAAACTTGATAACAATGAAGAGGTTTTATTTCTCGAAACTTAACACCGTTTGCAACATTTGATAAGTAGAGAAAAACAAAATTGTTGGGAAGACTACTAATTGGCATACAGGATACCGAAAAACCAGTTAAAACTTTCTTTTTCTTCGAACGATATTTTATTGCTCGCCAAAACCCGAAGAGAGCTGCAAGAGACGGTAATTGAGTGGGGGTGTGCACTAAAGGATAGAGATATGAAGATAAACATCAATAAGAGCAAGGTAATATATATAGGCAAAGAAAAGGAAGAAATGAATATTAAGTGGAGAGAGGAAAGCATGGAGCAAGTAACATGCTACGAGTATCTTGGAAAAATAATTTCGGAAAACGGAAAATATGAGAAAGAAGTGAATAATAGTGATGAAAGCAAAATCTGTATTATCAAGTAAATAAGAACTTACTAAGAATGAATGTAGACACTAAAACAAAACTCCAAATTTATAAGTCCGTATTGAGACATACCAACATGTCACACATTTATTTACTAATATTTGTCGTAAATGGGGTAAATATACAAGGATAAACAAATAGAAATATGGCGCCCTAGCAACGGCAGCCGAGTTGTTGTCAAGGTCAATAAACTTCATTCTGGCATTGGACCTGAGGGCACGGCTAGCTGATCAAGTAACAATTTAGGGATTGGTTGAGAAAGCAATGACATTCTAGGGCATAGCTAGTTGATTATGTAATCAATTTAGGGATTGGCCAGGAGAACAGTGACAGTCTATTCACGACGGAAGTGCGTCGAACGTTTCTGGTGAAAAACAGTAGAAAGAAATAGGCCGAGTCTTGAAGGGCTGAACAGAAAGATTATTTTCACATTCTGACATATGTCGTGGTGCTGTGCGGGTCGCTCGCGGATGATTAATTTTGTGAGATTGGGACTTGTCAATTTTTCTTGAGAGTGAATAGTTATCGGACTTTGAGTAATTCTTGAGTGCGACGAACGGAAATTAGAATTTTCTCGGGATGAAATAACGTGATGGACTTCGAATAATTTGCTGTGTAAAAATGTGTAACTTGTAATTTTCGTGTGTGAGCTAATAATTTCAGACTGATAGAATTTATAAGATCTACAACAAGTTGGGACTCTGAATATTTTTGCGATGTGCGGAAATTAGAATTTGAATGAATTTGTACGCAACAGGACTTGGAATAATTCTGAGTAAATAATAGTTTGCTGAACTTTAACATTCTCGTCGCGTAATCAGAAAGAACTGGGAACTTTCGCGAAGTAAATTAAATTAGAACTACAAGTATTTGAGGCGGTGAGGATCAGTGACTCGACAACATTTGTGCAAGAGCAGGAGAGAAGAATCTGGTACTTGGACTTTGGAATTCTCGTCACCGAGAAAAGGAAAATGGTTCTTCGTGGCGCCCTCGTTCAAGTGCGCGCGAAGACGGGTACTGCAGGATAAGGTTCGAAAGAGCTCATGACCAAAAGAACATTCTTTATTTGTTACAAATTTTTCAAGTCATATTTTTGCCTGGCATTGAGAATAAACCATGTTTCTTTTGAAATAGAACAACGATTTTCATTTGGCCAATTCCAGCAGATATATATATATATATATATATATATATATATATATATATATATATATATATATATGTATATATAGATAGATTCCTGGCCACTCTGTATAGATGGCAGATCGAATATTAGTAGGTAATAGCGATTATTTCTAAGGAAACCCATCGACCCAGCTAGCGGGATATTGATTTTATTTAGATAACGGTTGAAGCATTAATTCTAATATGAACGTAACCTTTTCCTGGGGCCCATGTTTAAAACAAATTCGGAACGGGTTACATCGAAACGCCCAAAAATTTTATAAGCAGTTTGTGTGTGGGCATTGTTTCAGTATATATACCAACATTTATACATGGAACTGAAAGTATGCCCCATATTACGAAAACTGAAAGTAGTCACAGTAGTGGAATTGAAATTCCTACGCAGGATAGTAGGGAAAGCAAGAAGAGATCAAATAAGGTATAATACAATCAGAGAGGAATTAAAAGTTGCTCCGCTACTCAAAGAAATGGAAAACAAGGCTCTGAAATGGTACGGACATGTTCTTAGAATGGAAGAGGATAGAGAGCCAAACAAATGATCAAGCCAGAGGGAAAGAAACCACCTGGAAGGCCAAGAGGAACATGGGACGCCTATATACAGGATATATCCGCCAAAGGAGCGGAGTAACACTAGGAGAAGTGAAGTGCAAGGCACAAGACATGTCAAATGGCTAACCCTACGCTGAGAAGCATCAGGGGAAGAAGAAGAAATTTTCTGCTCAATATTAAGGTCTAAAAAGAAAAAGAAATTTAATACATACATCAACCTGATGTTTTAAACTGATTCTGATTGGATATTCATTAATATTAGGGTAGTAACGAATACCCAATTCAGAATAATACTTCACCAGTTGAGAGTGATGTTACTGATATAAGAAAAAACAACCTGCTCCATATTTTAACAAAATAGGTCTTTCAAAAAGAGAACAACAGAATTCTATGCAAAATTAAGGCTTGATTGATGTGATATTCCCTCTTTGACGAACTTCAATACTACAGAATGTTTGATGAATGTTCATGTATTGTTATTTATTAGTAAAAACAGAAATTATTTATTGACACATTTGTAAAAAGAACATTTTATTCAGTGGCAGCTCAAGTGAATGCCCAATGCAGTAAAAATTTTGGGACCCTCAAATTCAAGTTAGAAATAAATGATGCAAGAAAAAATTCACAATTTTATGAACAAAAAGAAAGTAATGAAAAATTTAATATCAACATTAAATCAATTTTTTTTTACAAATTTACATCTTGCTTTATTTTAAGCAAAATCATATTATTTTGGCAGAATCAATGCAGTTTAAATTGTCCTGCCCTATACACAAAATGGCCAAGTTATTTAGTCTTTCCACTCCCATTGTATTCCTTAACCCTTTGCCATTGTAAGCAACAACCATAATACAAGTCTTACAGCTAGTACGGCATCTCTGAGATGACAGAATAATGGCTACTAGCTCATGTAAGTAAAGTTACATGTCACACAACTCATAGGACATCTCTAACATACCCCACCAAAATCCCCAATTGACTCACAGGTGTCCATATATTTTCCTGGTGTGTAAAATAAAATGTTCATTGTTGAATCGATCTGGGCTACAATTACATTTTTACAAAATGTTGATGTAATAATGTTATAGGATTAACATACACTTTGGCATTTACCTGATAATAATATGCCTTTGGCACTTTGGCATTTTACTGATTTGAAAAAGTTAGTGCTGTTCGTGTGCTGGTCGACATTGCAGATCAGTACACAGCATCAAATTCCTTCAGATGGAAAACAGGCACGTGGTGTAGGAAGATATGGCTTAGTATAAGTAGTAGTGCTAAAACAGTTTGTACTTTCCCGCCCGTACTTTCACGCAAAATTACGTGAAAAATACTCAAATTTTCGAAAAATTGTAAATGACCTTATTTTAAAATATATCTTTAAGGAACAGATTTTATTTGGGCAAAAATCTCTATTTGAATATTTTAGTTGTAGGAAAACACCGAAAAAGTTTTGAATTTTTGCAGTTTTCGAAAAATCAGTTTTCAATGAAAATAAGACCTGCACCATTCTCTTAAACGTCCTTCACACCATCCAACAACAAAAATTAATCAAAAATGATGGATCCTTTTTTTTTGTTGGAAATGTCGCAGGCTTCATGTAAAGTACCCGACAAAAATAAAATATTGATTTCAAATTCAGGGGGCCGCGACATCAGCCAGATCGATTGGGGAATATCCATTTTGGAGAAAATCGGCTGAACGGTTCAGACACTAGCGTTGTTCACGGACAGACGTTTTGCCGTCATTTGATCTTTTGGTATCAGGATCCCACAAAACATGGATTCTGGCTATGCCACGTAATTTTTTCTGAATTTAGTAATTGGATTTATCCATTTTTTTCGTTACCAGGTGCCTGGAATATATTTTCTGCCGAAAATTCATAGTTTCTTTGCACAGCATTACATAACTTTCTCTCCACCCCTCAGCAAAAAAGTAACAAGTAATGGGATGAGAGGTAGAGATTCTAGAAAACTGCTCATTTTTGTACCCACAGTAAAGGGGTTACAGTTAAAACGGAAGTTGCCATTCCATCTTTTCAAGAAACAATTGTGACAGAAATACTGGGGGAAAAAGCAACTATTTTTTTCTGCGAAACTTCTCCAGGTTGCATCACTGACTCACTGACACAATCCTTCCAAACATTTCATTCAATAAAAAAATTCAAGAAAAGTTAATAAATTGTAACTTATTATATGTTTAGTATTAATTTAGCAAATTAAACCTCTTTAAAACTAAGTGAATTTTAAGTTTTTAACTTTATGCCTATGGAATACCAAAATAATGAACCTTATTTATGGAAGTTTTCTTACTTCTATTTCAATACAATAATTCTGAAATGTGGATTTAAATAAGTATTGATTCCCTACAAACGTTTCATGTATCAATTACACAGAAAATAAGAAATCAAAAATTGAATAAAGACAATTATATATTGGTAGACAATTATCTTCTGGGTCTGGCGAAATCAATTACTAGCTGGAACAGAGGCATGCAAAGTGTCTGCTATGAGCTGTGCTGTCATTTTCTATTGTCATTTTATGGACGCCTTTTAAATAACTTTTTTTTCTAGGACTATTTCCAGTCAACAGCCGGACACCCTTGGGTTGGTGGTTAGGGAATGGTTGAATATGCCTCCAATGGGAAGCAAATTCGACATCAACACAATTGCAGGCTCTTCTGATCTGAGATCCGCAGAACGTGAGGCCCTCTAACCATATATACACGTGACAAGGGACAAACAACCATGCAGGACTCGAACCCATGACTCCATGTTTTAGACCACTCAGCCACCCAGGTCGGCTAAATAACTTTTTACTCACTAGAAAACTGAATGCATGATCTTTCTCCAGAAGAATGACAGGTAATTCTGAAAAAAAGATTTTAATATTCAGAAACAAGCAAGACATTTCATTGTTGACTTGATACATGTGATAATATCTATCGACACCACTATAACATGAGAAATCTATACTTTAAGTTCATTCGGGTCTGGAAAGTATATATTGCTTTCCAAATAAAGGGTTAAGTTTTTGTTAAAATAACAAAACAAAATAACGAATGTTGAGAAATTCGGAAACCTATCACAGGACCTAATGTGGCCATTTAGTCCGCTTGGCGTTACAGCCATCACTGTTTTTATTAGCATTTTACATTACAATATAAACATAAATGGTATAATGGTAACATCAGGTGTACCTCAGGGTTCCTGCTTGGGTACTTCATTATTCATAATATTTATGAATGACCTTAAACTTAAACTATCTAAATGTTCATTTCTAATGTACACAGACGATTTAAAGTTATACTCCGAAATTTAAAAAAATTGATGATTGTATCGCTCTACAATTCAATATAGATATGTTAGTCCTATGGTGTGATGATAATAAATAGGATCTTAATATTAAAAAATGTAAAATGACTTTTTGTAGGTTAAGGAATAATATGAACTTTATTTTTTTAGATAAGAGGACAGAATCTTGAACAGGTCACACTGATGAAAGATCTGGGAGTTTATTTTGATACCAACCTGAAATTTACATATATAAACTAATAATCAAAGCAAATTGTATGCTGGGTTTCATCAACAGAACGATCCAAGACTTTCAGGATCCAAAATCTTTTCGAACATTATTGCACCGAACCCGGTCTCGCAAACCTACCTGTGCTTACCTGGGCTCGTGTGGCCGGCTAGCTCAGGAAGCATGTAGATTATAGAAGTATGGATGGTGGACGGATTTAGCTACGTGATTAATTAAAAAAAAATATTTAGAACACAAATGAACTTTAATGAAAGAATTAAAATTTTAACATACAAAAATCAAGATCTGAGCTCGTGAGTAATTACTTCTAATTTTACGCTACAAAGCTAATACATTGAAGGGAACTTAATATTGTAAGGAAGTCGCCAATGCGCGGCGAGCACTTCCTGGAGGTTGACTATACCCCCTGGATAAAAGTTTCTTTCATAAACAAGCGTTGCGCCTGAAGGGCGTGATGAAGATTTTGCCGCAGCTCGACAAATCAGAACACAGTCACCGTTTACAGGCAGGCCCGCTGGGGTGAGCAACCTCCACAGGTCGCCGAACCTCACGCCAGACGGCGTGTCCCGTGGATGCAGGGGAAGCCCTTGAGTCCCGCGTCGGCGGCGGCGGTGGCGCAGTGTGACCACGGCGACGGCGTTGGTGCAGTGATGGTAACGACAGCTCAAGACTCAGGCGTCCGACAGTGCGATAATAATCGTCACGTAAATTGTGACGTGCGACGCGGGCGTGATCGGCAGAGATAAAAAAAAAATATACTCGACAAGTGAGTAACCGGAGGAGCTACTCGTTCTCAATTTAAAGTAGAGGGACACTGCCCTTCTCCCGCTCTACTGTTCTGCGAGCTAAGCGCACGTCAGCGCTCACCTCCCCTCGCCCTTCTGATCTGTCTACTGTGATCTCTCCCACTGTTCTGATGTGCCTGCTCGGCGCATGCCAGCGCTCACAAGCCTTTTCTCCCCCCCAGTTTCCCAAATGTTCTAGAAGTTTCCGGAAATTTTACTAAAACGTGCTTCTATTGGTGAAAAGTTCCTACGTCTTAACTAAATTTTGTCCAATCGGCTCTTGCGTCTTGCCGGTGTGTCGAGCGGAATTTTCCCTAATGCGCTCTCACTTGCACACTTTTTGTAAATAAACGCAGGTGGTCTCTCCCGGCGTCTCCGAACTGCGCAGCCCCCCTTCCCAGCTAGATCCCCAGGGAGAGACCCGCGTCGGCGTTGGCGAAAACAAACACAGTTCCCCCCGTTTGCCTGGCGCCGAGATGTCGCGGCTGCAGCTGTGCGGAACGAATTAGCTGCCCGACGGCTCAGAAAAGACGCAAAAGGCGCCAGCACATGATTACGCAACATTTTGTTTACGATTATCCGGGGTACAATATTCGGTATCGTTACATTATTCTTGACTTTAGTTGGACCAATCTTAATGTACGCCTCTCCTGTATGGTCCCCCATTTATGAAAATAACATAAATAAACTAGAAAAAGTTCAGCATAAATTTTTAAATTTTGTTGCATGGAAATTAAAAGTATCCTCGCCTAGAATAAGTCATAATTATACCCAGGTCGCTACTACTGTGAATATAAGTTCGATGAAATCATATAAAAATTATACTGATGTTAAGTTTCTATATAATTTGATAAACAATGAAATTGATTGTATCGATCTTCATGCAAAAATCTTGTGGAAAGTTCCATTGTTAAATTTGAGAAACAACGGACACGAATTTTTAACACCTTTAGTGAAAACAAATCGGTTTTATTTTGCACCATTATGGAAAATGTGCAAATTAGTAAATGAATTAAATATAGATATGTACCCCAATAAAAATTCTATAAGTCTAGTGAAGAAACTCTTGTTAAACGACTTCAAATAATTACCTAAACGCATTGGATACATATATACGTACTTTCTTGTTCTTATATACTATAGTATTACATTTTCTACGTGTATCATATGTATTATTGGGGAATTCCCTTTTTATAAATAAATATAAATTTATTATTTATGTTTATATTGTTGCCCAATGAAACAACATTTTATCATTTCTATTTCACTTGATACATGCAAAACTAACTACAATATTTTTAAAAAAAAATTGGCTTTGTATTCTTATATTTGCTGTAATTTTTTTCAAATTTCACAGGTATGCATTGGAAGACATTTTGAATACCTCACAATAAATTCAGTAAAAGTACAAAATTAAAAAATATAACTTCAATTTAAAATATTCTTTAGAATAGAAATGTAAGAATGTGTATAGAGATATTAAAATATTCCTAAAACATGTCTGAGGATAAAAATTGCAACTGAGTATTTAATTAGAACTTGAAAATGATATGAAAACAACATAAAAATTCACTTGTATTCAACTTCCTGTAGTTAAATTGTTCAATAACAATAATTATGTAATGTCCAATATATCTTTATTTGCCATGAGCCATGCAATATATTTTTTAAGTTTTGAATCCCTTGGTTTAACATCCTTCCATTCATTGATACAAAATATCCTATAAGAATCATCACCATATTGACCTATGCCCGTCAATTCTCTGGGGTAGCACCAGTCTTTGTGAAGAAATTCATCTACACAACAACAATAACAAAAAAAGTGATCAGTGGTATGTAAATAAGGAACACAAAGAAGCAGCAAAGAAAATACACTTACAAGTAAATCTTTTTAGTTGAATAGCCCTTCTCACATTCAGTCCAAGAGGTTGCATTAAAGCAGCAATTTCAATAATTGTAGCATTCTGAAGACTTTCTGGTGTACACCATTGATTTACAAACTTCCAGAACAGAGGTACAGCTACTCTAGCTAAAAACAATTTTAAGTTTAAAAATGATAAAAACAATTTTGAGAACATATAATTACATAAGCTTTATAGATCTAAGAGTTAGGCACTTTTTAGATAATCCAAAGAAAAATATTAGTGTCATAAAGTAACGATATGAATGAGTGAAGATAAAAAAATTCATACCAGAAAAATATTTCTTCTGTTTTCATTTACTACACAAAACTGAGATTAAGAGAAAAAATCATTGCTTTAAAAAATAGCTTTGTAAGAAAATGCAGACCCACAACATTCACTTCTAATGATTCACTTCTAACAATCACTTCTAATAACTTCAATGCTGAATTATTGTGAATATTCCATTTAAAAACTGGAAAGCACAATCATCAACCAGTTTCATAGAGAAGTTAACATAAGAAGGAACCAGTTTGACAGGTCAGAAAACAAAAGGAAGTCAAGCTGAACGACAGCATTGCAAGAGGTTGTGTCAAGGGCATTTACAAGCAAGTCAAACGCAAACAATTGCATTAAGTAATTGAGCATATGCACATATCTTGCAGTTACACTGCTAGCATTTGCCAAGCTGTCAAATCAGTCACTCCTTAGTGTAATCTCTCTATACATAGCTTGTACTTGCCTGACGTTTTATTTAGGAATATTGTTGCAACAAGTAATTGCCATGGTTTATGGAACAAGGTTTCTTGAATTAAATTATATGGTGAACGAGGAGGTATCCATTTTGTGTGCTTCAACTTATTATCTTGGTAATTTTCATGATACAATTTTATTTTTCTTTCTGATGAACACCTTGATATAACACTGAAAAATCAAATTGTATAATTATCCAAAGATGTTGATCTCCAAAAATTAGATATATGTTCTAGAGAAATACATATCATTTCGAAGGCAACTACTCACAATATTTAACATTAATTTAAAATATAGTCAAACTACCAAGAGAAGTTTCACATATACAAAAATGCTGGCAAATGAACTTTTTCAGAATGAAATGTCAAAATCTATGTTATTGCAACATATCACAATTATTCTTACATTCATTGTATAAAGTTGTCAAAACATGACATTAATTATTTCTTTTTGGAAGAAAAAGAAAGAAAAAAACTTATAATTCTTAAAAACAAGATTGATAACAATCAGTGTCAGCAATACAATATTGCATAAATCTGATAAAATATATAATACATACAGTCGACTTCGGTTATAGTGAACTAAAGCCACTGGTCCCCTTTCACTTACATTACAAATAAGCACAAGAAGAGTCGGTTATAGTGAACTCTGTACCTTGGTTATATTGAACATACGAAAAACAATGACCAAGAAATTAATTCCCTCCGAGAAGAAAATTATCACCTCAGTGCCACAAATTCCAACACTAGGCAGCTTGGAAAAAATGTTGTTGGCCAGAGGTCATAACTGAAGAAGCCTCCCCTGAGGTGAAGATAGCGGACCTGGAATGGAGACCTTACTGGCCTTGACCACTCAGTTTCTCTGTAGAAACTTCCGCATCCTACATGGGATATAACTGGTGGCGGGGGACTCACAACTGCTTGCTTCAATTTCAAGTTTGAAGTTACTACATATTCTGCGATTCTACATAGGCAACTTCCACTGCCTCATGGCCTGGCAACACTCACCGTGCCACATGGAAAATCAATAAGTTACATTAGCAGCAAGCGCCATGCCCCTACTAAAACGATCTCGTATATTAGTAGGCGAGTAGAAGGGTCTTTGGAGAGTGGAGTGGTGTTCCAACAATGCAAGAACCATTGAACGGTGTCAAGACTGCGTCTCTATGAGTCACATTCTTAGAGATGCCGACAACGCAGACTCAAGTACGGAGGTAACACAAACTCTGGAGAAAGATCCAGGGAAATGACTAATGAAAAATGTACAAAGCAAACAATTGAAAATAATTGATGTTTTAAGGTCAAATAAAGAAATTGAAATTTTTAGTTCAGACTGTTAATGGTATGCTGGTAATGGTATGTAATGCTGGTTAATGGTATGCTGGCGATTAATGGTAATGCTGTATCTCTCTATTAATAAAATGAATCACTATGGAGAAATTCTATTTAATTTTCACATCATTGGATATAGAGAACCAAAAATGTTAGTCCCCAGAAATTCACTATAATCTACGGAATTAATATAATATTAAATTGCTGGCAGAAAGTAATGTGATAGACTTAGGCATCGACAGGTATAACGTGGTAAATTGTAACTCAACCTCAAGACCTACTGCCAGAGCAGTGAAGGGAAAAGAGAGAAAGAAAGAAAAGAAAAAAAGAAAGAAAGAAGAAAAAATAAGGGAAAAAAGAAGAAAAAACTGAATAAAAGTGGTGAGAAGCTCCAAGTCACATGGAAAGGTAGTTCTTGTCCATAAAGATAAAGATTCCTTAAGTAAAAGCTGTGGTGAAAGTAGGTGTGTATTGTAGATCCTTCAGTGGGAAGTCAGCTCAATTTATTTGTGAATTTCGTAAGTGGCAGAAGAACATGTAGGAATGTATGAACTGGGAGATTTTAAACTGAGTAAAAAACAGTGAGCAAGAGTTATGTTAGGAGTTTGTACTACACAGCAAATAGCTTATAATTAAGTAACAATATTCAAGTATGACGGCACACTGGAGAATTAAAAATGACATGATATTTACAAATGGCAGGGCACTATGAATATAAAGTACTATCAGCATCAAAGGTGGCTAGTCATTCAGTAGTATCGGTAATGAGGAAGGGCAAGTTGAATAATCAGTATAATAATAACGATAATAATAATATTTTATCGTGTCACATACAGTTACAATTGTGTATAACAAGTCAAATGTGATGTATGTGGAGAGAGTACAATTGCGCACATCTTCTTGAGTGCAGAGAGTGAAGTTACATTTACTGCCCGGAAGCAAAACAAGGGGCCATCTCAGCATTTGCTCAAAGGACCAGAGAAACTGAACAAAACAACCTGATTGAGATGGGGTCATTGGCCAAGGAATTAGTATACTACAATACTTGTTACAAATAGATTAGGATTTTATACAACAGATAATTATTTTTAGTAGCAAAATAATTTAACATTTCAAGATTTGCACCATTTCATTTTTAAAATAAAATGTACTTGGTATAGTCATTTTACTACTACTACTACTACTACTACTACTACTACTACTTATAATAAAAACAACAACAGTACATGACTTCAATTATGGTAACAACTACATATAATTTAACAACATTAGTACAGTCGATGTTTAAATCTTGAAATGGTGATGAGGAGGCAGGTTTTGGCCAGTTTTTTCTAATTCTACACCTAGTCCTACAGCAGCACCTGAATTTAGATTGCACATATTAGTTATTGAGGTATTCCTGAATACTATAAAAATGTTTTTGCCCAAGGAAGTGTTTGAGTTTATTCTCGAAATTGTTGATATTTCTGTTATGTTTCTCAGATGTATTGGCAATTTGTTGAATTGAATTCTTGCGAAGGATGTTCGCTTTTTGGTAAAATGTGCAGGTGCACTTTGGTTGATGAAAGTTACATGCTTGCCTTGTGTTATACAAGTGGAAGTTTGAGTTAACTTTGTAAGGTGTATCGTTGTTAATTAGATTTTTCTTTATGAACATGAGAATTTTATAAATGAATACACAAGGCAGTGGAAGTATGTTAAGTGTGATAAGTTACTCTACGTGTAGGCTTTGTGGCCGAGTTGAAACATAGTAAGTACCAGTGGAAGGTAGGAGAAACCAAAGGCGAGTTAGGTGAAGTTAAATAAATGGATAAATAGTCAGTAATGCGAAACAAATAAAATAATTGTATTAGCGCACTACTGACCTTCGTTCTATAAATGAGGGAAAATTGCAAGGAGAGTGAGAGAGATTTACTACAAACACAATTTCTTGTTACAAAGTGCTGCAAAAGAAAAAATGGGCCAGGAATGGAAGGAGGTTAGGAAGAAAAGGAATGAATGATTACGGTATTATGATGAACAAGAGATTGACATTTATTAATTTTTTTTTAACTTTTCCCCCCAATCCTGTATAAGACTAGTAATAAAAACTCATGTTTTGACAAAGGACTGGTGGTGTTTAATACGTTTAACAGTAATACTATAAATAGAACTGTTGACGAATTTAAGGATAAATTGCTGTGATACAGAAGAAAATTTACAATAAGTAAGAATTCAGCTTTCATTATCTGCAATAATCATCATCATCGTAAGGCACTGCAGGATGAAAGGCCTGAGGCCTGGTTCCTAGTTCAACAATGCGTCTCAAAAAGATATTAACCCTGAAATAGTAACATCCTTTTTTTGAATGCTCATAGTAACATCCATCTCAATGACAAATAAAGACAAATACATTTAGGGGATGTAGAGAAACAATATGAAGAGAGAAAAAGAATATATGCATCAAGATCTTAAGGGTCAAATAGATAGAACATATTTTAAGACTGGTTGAATGAAGAGTGGTCAAAGTTCTACAGGGAGAACCTGTGTTTGACAAGATATTCAGGGAAGTCACATCTATTATGGAGATTCTACAACATCTTCCACAAGGTAAATTAAAAGATAAAAGAACTAAAGGTAGAAATGGGCTGTTTTCATGAAAGAAGTGTCAAAATTACAAGTGTGGTAATGCTGACACAAGTACACAGCAACAGAACGTCAGTTACCCAAAGAAGTACATTTGAGTTACAAAGTTGTACTTAAAATTCACCACATCCAGTATTTTAACAAGCAAGCCTGCCCACAAAAGCTTTAACCAGGCCCCCCTTTAAAGAATGTATAGGGAACACAAGTAGTGTTAGTAGCTTAAATAATGAAAATATTTTTTAATAAATTCATATTCAGTCTATGATTACTACATACACAAGCGCAAAACCTCACGCTTGCAATTCCTTCAATCACAAAACCTTCAGCATAAAAATATACCCTCTTTTACCTGGGCCAGAACATTACGCCACTGGCCACATACAGCCTCTTTTCCTGCCATGGAATGAAAAGGCAGCCAAGTTTCACCAAGTTATTAAAAACCTTACCATTGGTGGCATGCAATTTCAAACTGAAACCAATGCTCAGAGTACTAATGCTAATTGAGTAACAAACCCCTTATATATAAAGGCTGGCAAGTTTATGAAAGTATCAAACTGAAAGAACTTGTTAATGCTAAAAGAGAACATACCAACTGTTGTAATGGAGACATTTCCAAACCATATTATTTTGCCTCTATATGCAACACATTCAACAAAGAAATTAGAATCACCATAAATCTTTACAATCATCAATTCTGTAGGTCACCATTCTTTTCAATCATTTTTAACCAAAAACCCTACACTATTCAAACAAGGAAAACAATCCAAACTTCTAAATAACCACAGCACACTTAACAAAACAAAACATTACCTTTTATGTTCGCCTTTGACTATTCCATATTTCTCAACTGTTCTGTCATTTCCTTCATCACTATGGAAATTTTCATAATCCACTTCCTTTTTAATATCCGTTAAACTTTCATTTCTTGAATTTGTTGAACTTTCAATTTCTTTTCTCACTTCCAAATTACCAAATTCTCTTTCAACATATTTTGTTTCATCACCAGTGTTACAAGGTTCCCCAATGTACTTTTTGGCATTAAAGGTGTCTAAAAACGATACAAAACGATCAACCTCATGTTCAATTGAGCACATTGTGGCGCACAAAAAGTTGATTATTACCTTCAAAACAATAGAAACATGTGACCTCACCACAGCCACATGCACTGGGAAATTCAAGTTTAATTTGGGCAAAGGAGATACTCATTCTCTTTAAATAGGGCCTAACCAGAAAACTTGGTATTTTTTCTAAAAAGGCCACTGAATTGCAACCAATTTTGTAGTTTTTGTTTCGTTGTTATTTATCACATGATAGGTTACAGTCTACGGAACATAATTACAGCTTAAAAATGTAAACAAACAATGAAAAGGTGCATTTCACGGGTGTGATAAAAAAACAACTCTTCAAGGACTTGAAGAGTGGACACTGATCACAACCTACACCAGAAACACGAAGTATGTTTTGCACCAAACACGTACGTCAGTATTCACACAAAAGTTCATTCAAGGTCCAAATTAATTCTCTAATCGTTAAGAAAGAAGTTTAGTTACGTGACTTTAGTAACAGAAAAGGAATAAATCATTAACACACGCGTGTTGTCCGTAGCGTTTTCATTCAATTCCAGTCTGACATAACACCCACAAAATACACAATTTTAACGTAGTCAAACTAAACTGGCAGCCCGCGCCCATTTGTCTATACTGCGATTTTTACAGAGCCGCGTTTGACATTTCATCAGCTGTTACGGTGCCGTTCTAATCGGGACATTATACGTCACTAAAGTGCCGTCGTAATGGAGTGTCCAGCCTTCTGATTGGATGATACTGAAACAACTGACAAACGCAGCTCAAGAAGAAACGCAGAAAATACTTAGATTTTATAATGTGGCATCTGTGGGTGGTATTTCCAAGATGGAATTCACCACAACTTTTTGTCTCTTTCTAGGTTCCGCCACAAGATGTCGCATGATCGCGACCGTATCAAGCAGTGTTGTAGATCAAGCGACTCTAGTGGCAGGACTAAGAATGACGCAAAAAGTCTTGCCGAATTCCATCTTGGAGATCCACAGATCCGACAGATGTTTTCTTGAAAAAACCAAGTATATTTATATGAAGCAGAGCAGAGTAGGCACAATAAATATAATACTCTCTGGCTAGAAGTGTCAATAAATGATATCAATCAGAGCCATCTAGTTTCGAAAATATGGGCATACAGACCCAGACCCATTCTGTATTGGCAGGCGGCGGCGAAATCAATACTTCGATTCTTATAATTTGGCGCGAGAGGGGCTTCTCTTCGCCATGGAATATGGCTAGATGTCGCTTGTTCTGCAGCACTGCTTGATACAGTCGCGATCTTGTGACATCTAACGACACGACCAAGAAAGACGCAAAAAGCTGTGCCATATTCCAATCATGAAGACAGGTTCTCATATGCCATATTATGAAAACTGAGGTATACTCTCAAATTGAAATCCGCCATTTGAGTGGCATGGAAGCGCGGAAATTCAAATGTTGCCCTTCACTTACGGAGAAAATACAAAATGCAAACTGAAATTTCGCGCTTCTGATATTTCCAGACAACAGAGACCTTTTCTTTTTTCGAAATAATATTTCAAAAACTGATAGGGTTCAGGGGATGCTGTATTTAAATAATAAAGTGTGTTCCTAGTGAATTCCAAGAACTGCAAAATGTTTCGTGCATCTTGTTCGTAACTTCTGTCACAGTTTCTAGTTTCACCTTTCTTTGCCTAATGTTCCTGGTTTACCCAATTCACTTCTTAATATAACTGATATATTTTACTAACCCTTAATTGTACCACTTCTCTAGATTCCTTGTGAAATCATGTTTATTGCAACAACACCCATGCTTCTACTGAAATTGCACTTCTCTCTGCTTTTTAATGTAAAATATTTTTAAAATATTTCAAAATTTTGTTGCTTTGCATCCTCTATTACAAATAATTTCGGCATTGCATTTACTTGAAATCTTATTTATTAAAACTTTGGCAATTTGGAATTTTTCACGTTCTACTATTTCATGATATGTAAAAGAGGATCGATTAATTTTATAAAAATCAAAAAATACTTTTATTATAAAATATATCAAAAAACAAGAGCATGATTTGTACAAAGATGTAAAGTTGTAATATACAAAACAAAGATGATTATAGGAAGAAAGGTGGAAATTATCTCTTCGAACTGCTTTTACCTAATCCAAACACAATACTTTATTTGAAATGGGAAACCTGAATGTTTAGGAGAAAGGCATATAATTATTAATGACGATCACAAGCATTTATATGTCCCATGGACATTTCAATTTTCTTCGAATTTGCATTTTTTGGGTCACCTCTACTAGTGAAATGATATGCAGAACACGAATGCACTATTACAACTAACTATATATATATATATATATAGTTATAAGGAAATAAATTACGAAAACGAGACCCACAGGATACATTTAAGGTTGTCAATCATAACGTCACAAGGTATCGCGGAAAAGCGAAGTGGCAAGCTGCGTGGTGGAGTGCGCGTCGTAAGCGTTTTCTAGAGCATAGCCCTTTAGTATGCGTAAAAGCCTCGATCCTCCGGCTCCCTCCTTGCTACAGCTAAAAGTTGATACCGGTTGCATGCTGCTCGCCGACCATTCCTCGATCGGCTGTATGCAAATAAATGGAGATCCGAAACGTATCGTAACAGGTTATCAATAAAAATAATTTATGAACATACATGACTTTAAATAGTTTATTCAAACTAGTGCGTCTAAAAATAGAAGTGTACTTTAAAAAATTCTGAATGTATAAAGAAGAGACAGACAATCACATTCAAAATATTAAAATTGCACATGCTTCGTTAGTGCAACTGTGTTGTCAATTTTGTTTCATGGTCATTGTGATTACGTTGCGTTTTGGCATGTTATTTATCTTCTTTTATGAGAATATAATTTTTGGATGATCTTAACATACAATAATAATAATAATAATAATAATAATAATAATAATAATAATAATAATAATAATAATAATAATAATAATAATAATAATAATAATAATAATAATAATATAGCAAATATTGAACTTGTAGTTGACAGTTTAATTTACATTAGAATGAAGGTCTCATATTTTTTTTTAAAAAAATGTTGCGTTTTTTAAAAGTTTTTGACGCAACGTGTTGCTTAAAGCGTTGTTGGGTTATGAGCACTTGCGCGGAGTAGTCCTCCTTTACTTTATTTGTCAAGTCTCGTCACGTCGCGTCTTTTATTCCTTCGGCCAGGGACGCCGTTAGATCCCGGGGTTCCTAGCCGGTCACCCAACCAGGAACCCACGAATCTCGAATTCGCTTAACTTCCGTGACTTCACGGAGCGTAGTAAACGAATTCGGTTAACGCGCCGGCCGTATTTTAATTGTGGCCTCAAAGTTCTATCAGCCGCGTAATGAGAAATTGTTCTTATCTACAATGCATCCAGAGGTATTCATGCTACTATAAAGCTGGCTCAATTCTAGTAAAAAATATAAAGTAATACTTTCAGATATATAGTTTCTTACTTATTGCAAAAGAAATCATTTGATACCTAATTCCATACAATATACAATTTAAGCGTCGACAACATCAATGTAGGTATAATAAGAATACGCACAAATTGCAGTTTAGAACCTTAATGTTGTGACCGCCCGCGCGCATTTGCAAGTCCCGCCAACGAGCAACGTAATGGCGGGAAGCGCGCGGGCCGTCACGCCAGAATGGGCGGACGGTGACTCGCCGCCATCCTCGGCGGCAGGCCCAGCCGGCGAGCCGCGGGCCCCAAGGGGCTATTTAGCGGGCCTCCTCGCAGCGAGTGGCCACGGCCTATATTTGTGTCGACTTTCACTTCGGGAGTGGACGCACACGGGCGGCAGCAGAGGAGCTCCGGGCAGGCGAAGCAGGTGAAAGGACTGGCCGAACTTCACGCCGCTGCGGCTAGTTCCCGGTCCCGCGGAGGAGACGCCGGACGCTTGTGTGCTGACCCGAGGTAAATTCACCGGACGCCAATGTAAGTCTTTCCTTTTGTTTCTAGTGCTCTTTACCTGTACTTGTACAGTTCTTCGGACAAGTAAGAACTAAAGTACACTTCTCACTTTCACCTTTTTGTTTTTGATTCAGTTCTTTCTTTAGAAAGAACTAAGCAAACTCATAAACTAAAACATCTTTAGCTGTTGTTTGGTCTATACCTTAAGTATGGACAACGGCTGCGCGGACAAGGCAAGCGGCAAGCGCGATCGGTGTCGAACGCTCTCCGACCGAGGCGCCCTGGTCTTCTCGACCGACGGCATTCAGGTCTCGGTCGCCCCTGAGTATCTCGCCGTGTCACGTGCCGCCTCTGCCGCTACCCCGGCGCCCGCCGCCGCACCTGACACCGCGCAGGGAGAAATCCCTGCCGTCACTTCGCTGCGAGAACCCCGCAACGGTAAGGCACCACAGGTCGACCTCCCGCGCGAAACAAACCCCGGACGAGGGAAAAAGAAGGGGAAATCGAACGTGTCGAGACCAACCCAAATCGCTAATGCACTGAAGGTACTAATGCATGCCGATTCAGATCACTGCCTAGCGGACCTCCCACTCGACCTCTGCTTGCTGTTTGCCTCCCGCCTAACCCCTGCCGAACGGCAGGTTTTCTCGCGGGCGGCGGACAAAAACGGAATATGGGAATTCTACGCCCTTACCGCAAAAGCGGATCCTCTCCCTTCCCCCACGCCATCTGTCGGAAAAGGCAAAAAGCGCCGTCTCTCGGGCGATGAGCCGAACTCATCGGATGGCAAGACCCCGTCCAAACTACCGCCTACTAGTTTTCTCGCGCTGCCGGCGGTCAGCGAGGGCGAAATGCAGGTGGAGGGCGCGGCTGGATCGAGCGGCGAGCCCGACGCGGCGGAGATCCCGGTCGTCAGAAATGGCGACACGGATACCCCCGTAGGGGCGCAGCCGCCGCCCCCGGCCGTGTCTCCCCTGCCGCCCTCGCCTCCACGCGACAGCGCGCAGGGCCCCTCCACCTCCACCACCCAACCCAGGAAGGCATCCAAGCGCGTCCCACCTGTCATGGTGGCGACCGAAGCGGTGCCCTCCGACGGCGGATTCGCCGAATGGTTTAAGGTGGTAACGCGCGGTTGTGAACTCCCGGTCACGGGAAAGCACTGTGGGGAGTTTTTCTCCCTGCAAGCGCGCAACGCGGATGACCACATTAAGATCTCCGCAAATCTAAAGTCTCAGAAGCTGGGCCACTTCACCCACGCACGAAAGGAAGAGCGGGGTCTCAAACTATACTTGAGAGGCCCGCCTCCCCAAGTGACGGCGGAGGAGGTGGCGGAAGACCTGGCGCGGCCTGGGGAACCCCGGCCCGTCGTCCACCAGCTAAAGAGGCGCCGGAACGGGAATCTCATTCCGATCGGCGCCTATTTCGTCAATCTCTTACCGGGTGACGACGGCAAGTGGGTCTTTGCCCGAAAAATCATCTGCCACTGCACCGCGCACGTGGAAATTGCGAGGCAGACCGATAGCGGTCCGTTTTGCAAGCGTTGCTGTCGGTGGTCCCACACGCGGACGCACTGCCAGGTGAGTCCCCGGTGCATGCACTGCGGCGAAGGCCACCTGACAGCGTCCTGCGGGAACCGCAGTTCGCCAGCGGTCTGCTGCAACTGCCAAGGCAACCACTCTGCCAACTACGCCGGCTGCAAGGCGAGAAAAAATGCAGCGAAACCTAAGGGAAACCCAAAGCCCAAGCCACCGGCCCGCAAGGTCGACAGAAATGTCACCTTCTCGGAGGTAGCGAAGGCAAAACACCCCGCACAGGCAGCACGCGCGGAACGAGCGGCAGCCCTCTCGGAAACCCGAAAGGGAATTCAAAAGAGGGCAAACCGCACTCTCAACGCGGATGCCCCTCCCCCCGTGCAACACGCGCCTGCCGTCTCCTCGGAAGCGGATCTCCGAAAGGAGGTAGCGGAACTGAGACAGCAGGTAGCACAACTTACCACACTCCTCCAGACCCTCTGCCAACAAGTTTTCAACCGAAATGGCTGAAATCAAAACGCAGAGAAACACCAACACCCGCCCCCTGGCTGTGGCCGCCTGGAACATCAACGGTCACTCAGGGCACATCGATACCAGCGAGAGACGCATAATCGAGCTCTTCTGCAGCAAACATCGCATAGATGTTCTCCTGCTGCAGGAAACAAAACTTAGGGGCTCTGATGAAATGGAGCTGCGCGATATGGAAATCTATCGCACAGACCGTGACGGACAGCACCGCGGGGGCGGCGTCGCTATTGCCATACGCCGTTCAATACCCCACCGAGTAGCAGCCCTCCCCGTCTCGCGCGCCTCGAAGCTATAGCAATCGTGGTAAGCACGACGGAAGGGGAAGTCGCCCTAGCATCCGCGTACCTCGCACCAAATCGTCCTCTAATAGATGACGATTTCGATACAGTGCTCTCTCTAGCCCCTCGCACGGTCCTGGCTGGCGACCTAAACGCCAAGTGTGAGGAATGGGGTTGCAACACCACAAACAGGAACGGTAACCTACTCGTAAGCTTCCTGTTATCTCACAACACAGTGAACCTCGTTCCGCCTTTCAGTCCTACTCGCTTCCCCAACAACCCAAATGAAAGACCGGAGATCCTTGATGTGGCACTCACGTCCGGAAACATCCGTGTAACCACTCCAAAACCCATCCCTTTCTCCTTATCAGACCACATCCCCATTACCTTTGCTGTAGGCAGCATTCGCTCCTTCACCGGCCCCAGGCAATGGATCCCGCAACCCACAGATTGGAACGAGTTCCGCTCACTCCTCACCACATCTCACCTAAACACACAGACGGTCTTAGACTCAAAAGAGTCTATAGACGAACAAATAAATACACTCACCAAACTACTACAGTCGGCCCACCGAAAGGCGACGCCGGTGTTTTGGCGGCCGCCGGAGGAAGGCGCGAACACCCTCCCGCCCGACGTAGAAGATCTCCTGCGCGAAAAACGCAAAGCCAGACGGCTCTGGCAACAGTTCATATGCCCTGCACTCAAAGCAAAACTACGCGAGTGCGAAAACCGGCTCAAAGCGGCTCTCACAAACCACCACGCTGCAGAGTGGGAAAAGCGCATGAGAGACATAGGCACCGATCACTCTCGTAACGGCCTTTTCAAACTCCAAAAGGCTCTCAGATCAGTACCGAACACAAATAACGCCATCCGCGGACCCGACAATGCGGAAGGCAAACCAACATACCTTTTCTCAGATCAAGCTAAAGCGGAATTCTTTGCTGACATGCTTGAGGAAAGGTTCACAAACAACACTCTACAGTCAGAAGACGAGGAAAGCACAGAGGAAGGCAACACCGCTCTCACACCATGCACTGTCGAAGAGATCACAAAGACAGTGACAGGTATGCGCAGCCGAAAGGCACCTGGCCCTGACCATATAGGACCTCCAATCCTCAAGGAGGCACTACCGGTCATCAGGTCAAAACTCGCGCAAATTTACAACAGTTGCATCACCCTAAGGTATTTCCCGGAAAGCTGGAAACATGCTAGTATTTCCATGCTTCCGAAACCCGGAAGAGACCTGACCCTCGCGGCGAGCCACAGGCCAATCAGCCTACTCCCTATCATGGGAAAAGTTTTTGAAAGGCTAATCCTCGCGCGAATCCAACCACTTGCCATCTCGGGAAACCTCATTCGAGATTAACAATTCGCCTTCCGACCAGGTCACTCCGCCTCACTACAGGCTCTATGCATGGCTCAGCAGATCTCCGCTGATCTCATACTCACAAAGGATGTACCTGTCGTCTACCTAGATATGGTACAAGCCTTTGATAAGGTACCCCACAACAAACTAATCGCGAAACTTAAGCGCTGCCTCCCACAAGATGTTACCGATATGATTACATCTTTCCTCGCAAACCGCACTTTCGTGGTAAAAGTAGGGAAAGCGAGATCCTCAAAACGTGGAATCTTCGCCGGGGTCCCCCAAGGCTCCGTACTCTCCCCGCTATTGTTCTCGCTATATGTCAATGACATACCACATATACCACGAATACGGTTATTCCTCTATGCCGATGACATAGCAATCCTAGCAAGAGGAATAAACCGAGACCACAAACTAAAAACACTACAAAAAACAGATGAACCTGACGCTGAAGTGGGCAGAAGAAAACCACTTGACCTTCTCAGCGGAAAAATCTCAGGCAATCTGCTACACTCGCCGTATACACAAGAACGCAAAACGGTTTGCACCACCTAAGCAAATCACCATAGGAACCCAAGAACTTAAATGGGCACCTAAGGCAACATACCTAGGCGTCACTTTCGATCGGAGACTACGCTGGCATTTACACGTCAGGCGTATCCGATCAAAGCTCCAACTAAGGGTGCGCCTACTGAAACCTCTCTTAAAGGATCCTACACTTCCCTTGGACCTTCGGCTGGCACTCTATAAAACGTGCTGCCGGCCTGTGGCCACTTACGCCGCGGCGACGTGGTGGACCACAGGAAAGAAGTACAAGGACACACTTGAGCGAATTCAGAACAGAGTTCTACGGCTCATAGCACGCCCTCCGTTTCGGAAAAGACTGAAAGTACTGAGGAAGGAACTCGATATCGAATCCTTCACTCAATGCTTGAGACGGCTATCATTCAATGAAGCTTATCAAGCCTTTCAATCAAACGAAGCACCGGCTACACTCAAACAATTCCACAAACATGTCCTCACCATAGGAAAAAGACGACAAGCTCTACCCCCGGATATACTGAGGGCTTAGAGCGAGCAAACTCAAAATTTGACAAAGTCACTGAAGTGACTTAGCAAAATCGCCAAAACTGGCATTTGACTAAGGTCCGTCGCGTACCTACATCACTAACTCACACTTAGCAGTAAAACGCAAACGCGTGTGCACTGCAAAACCCGATACACATGTATCGGAACCAAAACACTGACCTTCGGCTACGCCGAAAAAAAAAAAAAAAAGAGAGGCCAGTTTGGATCCGGAGCGCACACGGGAACAGGACCGTGGCGGAGGAAAGCACGGGAGCAGGACCGTGGCAGTGGAGTGCACACGGGAGCAGGACCGTGGCAGTGGAGTGCACACGGGAGCAGGACCGTGGCGGAGGAAAGCAAGACGGGACGTCAGTCGAGAAGGCAGTCTGAGCGGGAGATAGAGAAACAGTGGTTTTTGGTAGAGAGTGCATTAGGCAAAATGATTCTCTGACTTATTGTAAATATTTCCGTTTCTGTATAAATAAATTTGTTTGAGAAGCGAGTGGTTTTTCTAAACATAACACTTAAAATTGGTAATATCTGATAAGGACTACATGAAATATAAACTGGATCAATAATTACGTGTCACTGAAAGTAAACTCACTTTCCTAAATGGATTCGAGATAGATTTTATTCTCAATACAGAAAATTTAATAACATTCACAGCTAATATTAATAATTTAAAAAACAACTAATGTTCAAAAGTTTGAATGATAATGTCGATCAATCTTCTACTACTTACGGTAAGAAAGAGTGCGAAAACAAAAAGTTTGTAAATTTGACTACAATTGATGTACTAACAGTCGTAGAAGAAACGGACACTTTGGGTCAGGAACACACAGGAAGGATATCACATTTCAGTTGATAAAAGATTTTAAAAATTCAATATTCTCTTTACTTGATGGGATACAAAATATTGCAAGAAATACCTTTGCCAATTGCATTAATACATTTGTTAATTCACCTTTAAAACTTAGTAAATCTGATAAAACATTACTTACTAATCTTAAATCTACACTTACATTTCTGAGAAAAAAAATTCAGATTCTTTTGTTCATTCAGATAAGGATGGCTCAATAGTCCGAATAAAAAAGGCAGCTTACGTGTCCAAAGTAGAAAGTTTTTGAGTCTGATATGAATTATGTAGAAATATGCAAATAATTGTAATAAGATTATGAAGACTTTAGAAGATCTGTTGAAAAGATGGAGGTTGTGAAGATTCATTGATTCAGGTTCTTATTTGCGCGTTTACCCCACTGCAACATCGGTTTCTCGGACCTATGGACTTATAAGATTGGATATTCAATCTGACTAGTATCATCAGTTCATTTATCAATTTATGCCTTCAACAAATATCTTAATTTCAAAATTAAAAAAATATTAGAACATGATTACCAATACGTAGTAAAAAATAGTTTAATGTTAAAAGAAATATCTCGCATATCACTATCTACAACTGATAGACTTATTTCCCTTGATATTAGTTCTATTTACCCATCAATACCCCATGAACATAAGGGTCCATGAAAAAGAAATTTTTGCAAGGCCAAGTCGATTCTGACATTCCGAATGAAGAATTACTCAGGCACACACACACACACACACACACACACACACACACACACACACACACACACACACACACACACACACACACACACACACACACAAAATTGTCCGACCCAAAGACTATACTTAAGTTTTTCTAACGAGGCATCTGAGGGTAGTATCACCAAGATGGAATATGGTAAAGCTTTTCGCGTCTTTCTTGGTCGTGTCGCTAGAGTCGCTTGATCTGCAGCATTGCTTGATTCGGTTGCGATCATGGTACGATAGCTTGATACGGTCGCGATCATTTTGCGACAGGGCCGAGAAAAACGCAAAAAGTCGTGCAATATTCCATCTTGAAGATACTACCATCAGATGCCACGTTGTAAAAACTTAAGTATCGGCACATGTTTGTCTATCTATTTCGACGCGCTGAATCCGAATCTGAAGCCAGAATTGCGCCATCACCCTCCATTTTTTATCGCAAAAAACATCGTAACATCCAAGGCTCCCAGATTACCCTTCAGTTTCGTCACTGTTCAAAACGAACAAAAGAGTGACGTGACATAACCTGTGAATAAGACATGAGGTTGCGGAATAGGGTTATTGTCAGACCCTAAGACTTGACAAATGATTCTTTATTTATTAGCTTGAATGTGTGATGGAGAAAATTGAAATTAATTACTTGAAAATGTTTTTTGCACCAGCAGGTTTCTTTTCTTTGTATTTCCTACACATCGTATACCGCATCGAACAGCGATTTTTAAGTTATTTGTGGGGAGCATTTTGTGTTCGTGGAAGAATGGCACTTTAGTATTGTTATAAATTATGTTGAAATATGAATGTGTCCTAAGAATGGCTTTATACATACTACTTTGTGAAGGTGTTCATTGTATCGGCACTCATTTCAGTTAGATGTTTAGCTTGACAATGATGTTAAATAAAAGTGATACTAACTTTCCGTTGCTTTTTCTCAAAACTACCTTTTTGCCGATTGACCCTTTGTCAGGAGATGGCCTCAATTACAAATCGCATCCAAATTTTGTCATCCATGCCGTTCAACGTGCTACCCAGCGGGAGACGCGAGCAGGGTCAGTGAGAGAAAAGACATGGAAGGAAGCGCACGTATCGCGCGGGAAGGGGCCGAATAGGAGAATGTGGAAAGATGCTGAGTATGTGATGTAAGAGGCTTGGAAGTGAATGACGTAATGTGAAGGTACTAGTAAAAGTGTGGGTGATACATTCGCGGGAAATCCGACGGGAATAGTTTGTAGAAAGGACTGGATGTGTAATGTGATCGGTACGTGGAAACCCAAGACTGTGGATGGCGGTGTGAGAGACGGTGGGAGAACCGTGTGGTATGAAAATAAACGAAATGAGAAGTGATGTTGTAATTTTGGCATGGTGAGGGAAGTCAATCTTTGAAAGGACCAGACAATGCCGTAAGTGGTACCCGGAGGCGAGCAACACCACGTGGCGGTGGGGATGGTCGCGAGACATCACGCCAGACTCAAAAGTGAAACCGGGTTCAATAGTGATTACATACTTCTGGAGTCAGCGACGAGGTAACTGTGCTTCGAAACTAAGCTTCGAGGGCGCCTGGGCGAAGACGACGCCAGCCGAAAACGGATACGCGTTGTGGATGGGGCAGCGCCGCAGCGGTCGCTCCACGGCCACACAGAGGCATCAGCCGATCAACGCCGAGGGGCGCCGAATGACTGGGGCACGAGCCGAACGCGAAGAACAACGCCGCCTGACGACCAACAGGTTTCATTTCGTATTACATTCGAATACTTTAGCGAGAATTTAATTAGGCAAGGCAGTGATTCGTAGCATAAGGACCTAAAAGTTAAGAGAATTTCAAGGTGTCTGTGTAACAACAGAAATAAAGTTGTATATGATCATTATATTGGAAATTTGTAGAGTTAATGTTTACCTTACCCCAGAGCCCATTCGCAAAGAAGAAGGCCTGGTCCCTTTAATATAAATTTACTGATGCACTGGATTGGAACTCCGGTCCGTCACAGTTGGCGCCCGAAGTCCGGTCCGTCACAATATATATATATATATATATATATATATATATATATATATATATATATATATATATATATATAGTAGATACGTAGCAATATGGTGTTGATACGTGTTAGATGTGAAGAGACTATCGGAATCTGCATCAAAGCAGACATGACCGTTAATGAACTTTCAGGGTCAATTATTTGAAAGACACAAAATTGTTTATTACAAAATTATTGATGCGGTAAAGACTGAGATGGAATGCCGGTTTCAAGATTTTGAAAACTTTCATTTTATTGAATTTCTTGAGAAAAAGCAGTTTTTTACCAACAAAGCGTCCTTTCCTTCAGAAAAGTTTTATTTTCTAATAAAATAATATTCAATGTTTGACAGTGAGCCGCTTAGAAATGAACTGACAAATGTATACATTGACAATGCAAAATACATGCCAGAAGATCTGTTGCTGAAGTATTTGTTGGAAAAATTGGCCTAGATAAAAATTAACAAGAGACGGTTCTTCGTCTAAAAAAGTGGAAGACTTGTTCCTTTTCAAGGATTATAACGAGTCTTTCCATCTTCTCTTTGGTCTGCCAGCTTCTCTTCTTCCCGGTTTCCTTCTTCCGGTTTAGATGAATTTCCGGATTCTTTGTTAAAGACCTGTGCGTATGCCTTCTTCGCGGTCCGGGTGACGCCGCGTAGTGGGCTGAGAGGCCGACGTTTCGCCTGACATGTCGCAGGCTTCATCAGGGCATTGACTGATGCCCTGATGAAGCCTGCGACATGTCAGGCGAAACGTCGGCCTCTCAGCCCACTACGCGGCGTCACCCGGACAGCGAAGAAGTCATCGACTCGAGCCGCGGAAGCCTACGCGTACCTGTGCGTATGCCATTATACACCCGTTAACTCACATATTTAATTCATCGTTATGCACCAGAACGTTTCCAGATATTTTCAAAACAGCTAAAATTAAGCCGCTCTTCAAAAAAGGCAACAAAAATGAAATTCAAAATTATCGCCCCATTTCTCTTCTAAAATATTAGAGAGACTTTTTTACGTACGAATGGAAACCTTTTTCAGTAAACACGACGCGCTTTCAGATTGCCAACATGGATTTAGAAAATCAAAACCAACGGAAACAGCTATAATTTCTTTTCTTAAAGATGTCGCCTCATCATTGGATCAAAACGAGACACCTATTTGATTATTTTTAATCTCTCAAAAGCTTTTGACGTCATTGATCATGACATTTTACTTTCAAAATTACCTTCATATGGAATCCGTGGTATTGCTCTAGATTGGTTATGTTCGTACCTTAAACAACGATATCAGAGAGATGAAATACCTTACTGGAATGATGGAACATTACGTTTGCCCATTGCACGTGGAGTTCCTCAAGGATCGATTTTAGGCCCTATTCTATTCCTACTTGCCTTCGACGATTCGAAACGGAAGAACGGTTCTCTTTGCGGATGATACGAACATCCTTTGCAATAAAGAAACCTTAAATAGTACAATATCAGATGTTTCAAATTGGTTCCGAAATAAATTAATAGTAAACGAAAAGACAACGGTTTTAATGTAGTTTTCCATTTCAAATAAACAATTCAGACTACTTGCCCTGTTCTCTTCTTACTTGACGTAAACGATGTGCCCTCGACGATTCGAAACGGAAGAACCGTTATCTTTGCGGATGATACGAACATTCTTTGCAACAAAGAATCCATAAATAGTACAATATGAGATGTTTCAAATTGGTTCCGAAATAACAAATTAATAGTAAATGAAAAGAAAACGACTTTAATGCAGTTTTCCATTTCAAATTAACAATCCTGTGGTCCATTGAAAATGAACGGTGTACCATTGACTGATGTTAAGGCAACAAAATTTTTAGGTCTCTCAATTCAGTCAAACCTTAAATGGAACGTCCATTTAAATGAATTGAACACAAGATTAAGTTCATTATGCTACGCGTTCAGAATTCTTGCAAATTCAGTCAGCCTTCATACTGCTCGTTGTGTATCTTTCGCGAATGTTCATTCCCGCCTGAGATATGGCATAATATTCTGGGGAAATACATCTTATAACTCCCAGACTTTTAGATTACAAAAACAAATTGTACGAATAATAAACAAATCCCACCCACGTGATTCATGTAAGCCTCTCTTCATTAATCTAGGAATTTTACCAATACCGCGTCTGTTTATTTACGAATCAGTGGTTTTTGTCAAAAATGACTTGCTTAAGGGGGGATATATATTTTCAGAAAATGCCGATGTCTATTACTATAACACTCGACGTAGAAATCATATTCATCAGGTGACAGTATCAACAGCTCATTACAAAAAATTCACATACAATACATGTACATTATTTTACAACTCTTTGCCAGATGACATTAAACGATTAAATTCGATAGAAAAGCCAAGTGAAATCGTTTCTGGTGCATAACTGTTTCTATACAATTAGAGACTATACTGAGCATCACAAGAAAAGTAACATTAATTTTAACAATAATAGATAATGCATTATTTACCATTTGGACTGTATAAATGTGTATAAACAACCTGTAACAAGTATTGTACTACAGCCTCCGGGTCAATGACCCCCATTTCGATCAGGTTTTTTGTCCAGTTTCCCTGATCCATTGAGCAAATGCTGAGATGGCCGCTTGTTTTGCTTCTGGACATAAATGTAACTTCATTTTCTGTGCACGTCTTCTAGAATTCAATGGGAAATACAATTATTCAAATTATCGTTTCCACGTTGTCGCGGCAGGAAGTATTATTCCGAAGGACAACATGGATAAGAACCAAAATGTATTGCTTATTTATCCTTGAAAACAGATTTTATTACATGGGAGGGTTTTTTTCTTTTCTTCTTCTTCTTCTTTCAAAATTTAAGAAGTATATGACTTAGTGTAGGGATCACAGAATTTTGAAAATGTGCACACAATTCACTTTTCCCCATAGCACGTCATATGCAGTTTTAACTGTTTTTGACGTAAATAAATAAATAAATAAATTCTCCTCGGCCTTTCATCTCTAGCAAATCTCCATTTCCTCAATATGACCATTCCATTCCTTTCTTCAGTTTGCTATCCATTCTGAAATGGGCATAATTTTGCACTCTTCCCTGATGTTTCTGTTTCTTTCGTTATCCAATAGAGTGTGATTCGTAATTGTTCCTCAGAACTCTCATTTGAGCGACCTCAAGTTGTTGTTGAGTGCTTTTTATTTCGCTTCTTGTTTCTCCTGCATATGTTAATATTGGTCTAATTTTTTATTGATGTATTCGAACCTTCGAGTCCTGTTTTTAGATATTGGTTTAGTGGTGAGTTGTAGTTGACATTTACATAATCGAAATGATTGAAGGCGTTGTCATTGTCAACAATATTATTTATTTCAATAAGAGCAGCTTTCGATGGCTTAGCCATCATCATCAGTTTTCTGATACAAGAAATATATAAAATTAGAATTAACAGTTACATATTCTAAAAAACATCTTAAGAAATGAAAGGAGGAGAATTAAAGAAAAGAATGAAAGAAAGAAGGGGGCGAAGAGTTAGATCTTTATAGTATAAATAATTTTATATAAATATAAAAATTAGAATTAACAGAGTTACATAATTTAAAAACATCTTAAGAAATGAAAGGAGAAGAATTAAAGAAAAGAAAGAATGAAAGAAAGAAGGGGACGGAGAGTTCGATCTTTTTGTATTACAGTAGTTTTTTAAATTTAAGCAAGAAAATGAATGAAATATACATATACAATTTTGAGAGAGAAAATACAAAAAGTAAGTTGAGCCGTTTCTTACCTGCTGTCTGGAAGTCACACAAACGACTGCGCGGGTTCGGCCGGGCCTAGCAGCTTAAGTACCGGCTGTGTGGTGGGGGAGGAGGGTTAATGGCCTGGGTGCGGTGTGCTGTGTTGTGTCACCCCCGAAGAGTGTGGTGTGAGGGTGGTGTCAAAAAAGTAATTTTAGCAGAGGGGAGGGGTTGTAGTTTATGTTTACATTCAGTAGGTTACTATTGAGATGGATGTGAAGGTTTTCCCATGTTAATCTGGTATGATATTGATTTTCTAATTCCAGTATGTGAATGTCTGTGTGTGGCTTGAATGTGTGGCCTGTCTGAAGTAAATGATTGGCAAAGTGAGATTTGCAGGTGTTGTGTTTCCAAGCGTGTATATGTTCTTTATTCTTGTATTGAAGGTTCTGCCTGTTTGGCCAATATATTTTGCTTCGCAATCGTGGCAATGTAGTGCGTAGACACCGCTTTTTTCTAGAAGATCTGTGTGTGTCTTATCTCCTAAAACACTATTTGCTCTTTGATTTCTTTCGCCGTTTACTCTGAGCTTGTTTAAGTTAGTCCTAAATATTTCATCTTTAGAACTTGTACTATTATTTGATTTTCCACTACCAATCGGATTCTTAGCAATGGTCGTAGCTTTCGTCTTCTGGGTAGATAAAAGTTTGTTAAAATAATTACAAATTTTACTGAATTCATACAACAATCGTTGTAAGTCATCTTCATTTTCTGCTATTAACAATGTTTCGTCTGCGTAACATATGATATTTATATTATATTTTCCCATACTATATCCTTTTTGTTTTTAGTTGTTTTACAATATTATTATTACAAAAAATAACAATGAGCTTAACGACAATAACTTTGTAGAAACGACAGCTTTAAAGAACAAATTATCGATGTTTTTGCTGAACGAAAAAACCGATGAATGTAGTTAATTTACACAAAAGTATAAGATAAGATTTTCAGAATACCCAACTATGACTCTAGCTTCGCCACTGGTCTTGAGGCACAAAAAGCGCCGGAAATCATGCGTTGAGAGACTCGCGGATGTTTTATATGAATCAGAGAGAATGAATAATTGAATGGTGGAATAAAAGACAGGGAAACGGGAGTATCCCAAGAAAACATGCTGCTAACTCGCTTTGATCATCGTAGATTCTTCATGGAATGATTGGGAATGAATTCCCTGTCCCAAATGTGGGCGGCAGGTCTGACCATTTCTCAACTACACCAGAGCGAATTTAGGTAGTGTGAGGCGCCCAACTGTTCATAATCGTGTTGGGGCCCTTGTCCGGTAAAAAAAAATCTACCAGATTTACCAAACAAAACACTAAGTAAAATATAATAACTTTTTAGTACAGTAGACTATTTCATCAACCATTATTTTAAAATAAAATAATAGTTATAATAACTAATTTCTGAGTGCGGGTATATTTTATGATTTTTTTAGTTCCTCCCCCCCCCCCGTGGAATGGGACTCATAAACAAATGCTTAGTTTGCTTGTGGATAAATCCGTTCCTGATCCTACCGTTTGTTTCAATATGCATAAAAACAACTGTAAATATTTGAAAATCTTATTATTTTTGGTTTTGTAGCACATATTGAGAGAGGAAGTTTGTCAGTTGTCTCCAAAGTAAAGATAAACATTTTCTTCCATCGCGTTTAGACATGCCGATCACTCAGGCCGTGCTGTTGTTCCTCGGGGTTTCTCGTTCTGAAACAGGATTATTTTAGTGAGATCAAAACGTGCTCCGTCGTAGACACAATCGCAGAACCAAATAAAAATAATGTCAGTATTTTGAACTAATTTTAATATAAGAACTGTATTTGCAGGGACATCATTATGCATCTATTATTTCTTTCACACCTTCACTAAGTCAGACAGCTGTTACTTCACAAACATTCCCAAAATTGCCAACAAATGATTATCATTACTTCGAAATATTTTTTCGAATTAATTATCATAAACATTAATTACCATGGACATATTTTTAAAAAATGTGTGTGTCTGCGTTATTCACAACTTACTTCGTTTACGCTCCAGATCACGGAATAAGTCTCACATTTGTCAATATTTTTTTAGATTAATTACTGAAACAGGTTTTCATTATGGAACGATCACACCCACAAAATTCGAACAAGGAAACAAAATTCAGATCTTGGGAAATTTTCCTTTTGTAACAGAGCAACTAGAGATTGGTACATTTATCCGCAGCAACTTTCAAAGCTTTTCCTCTAAGTGTCCGAAGTTTTAGAAATAAGTTAGAACAAGCTGAGAGTAATAGATGTTAAATGAATAACTAAGTGCTGTGAAGTGCTGGTCAGTGTAATCCAAAGCAACATAGTGTAGTGTAGTGTAGTGCAGTGCAGTGAAGTGTAGTGAACGGTATCAATGCCATTTTTTTAAAACTCTAATTTAGCCAATATCTATATACCTTGTTTTAATTTATAATTATTGTATATCATGAAGTTGAAATAATTGTTATAATACTTAATAGTGATAGTATGATTATTGCATCATCGTCTTGTACTGTACTCTTTTTTATTATTATTATTATTATTATTATTATTATTATTGTCGTTGTTGTTGTTAATTAACTACCACAGGGTCATACTCAATTGCAGTTCAAATAAATGTATGTATTATGAGCGTTCAATAATATTTGTTTTATTATATTGATTCAATAGCGAAGCAATTATGTTTTTTCTGTGAACAAAATTATAAACAAATTATTGACAACGCTTTATTTGTCTGTAAACTGTTAAAAATACCCACGAGGTGACACGCAAGTGCGTTTTTACATGTACTGCAAGAGACTTGGAGTAGTTCAAATTTGTAAATCCAGACATTAAAGTAGATTCGCGATTAACTGAGGTCGGTTAACCGAAGCTATTGATTATTTGAGACAGTCATCAGAAAAAATAAAATAATATATTGAAAAACGGAACATAGAATTAATTGGTTGTCACAGTAGCGAGCCGACTTGTCCGCTGGGACACATCGAATCTAGAAATTACTTCTTCAATTTCGATAATTTGCTTAACAATTTTGTCCCAGGGTAAAATATATTAATTTAATATATGTGGAGTGAGCAACGAGATGAAGAGGAAAGCACGCGCTCCTCCAAAACTAGTCATTGTAGTTTGCCATATTGATCTTGCCATATTGATCTTGATCTGCATTTTGATATGCTTGTTTTGTCCTGCTGATAGCTGGTAGAAGTACAGCATGTTCTCCCAAAAAATATTTTAAAGACAAATTTACACACGGTTAATTCCGATAGCGAGAAGCCCACAGTGTATCCTTTAACATTAACAGATTTTGAATTAAAATTACATTGCCTGCCTCTTTGTTAATATTTACTAGAATTGCATTGAAGTTGCATTGACTTACCCTTGTAATTGTCTCCAAGACGCACATGTAGTAAACATGTGCTGTATCACACACACAGTCTCTCTCTGTAATAAAAGTAAGAGAAATATGAAGTTCCAATCCTGCAATACATGATTTACCTCATAAACTATCAGGGGTCAATGAGGTATCTACCACAATAGTATTAATTATAATTTTAATATGATTACATTTAGCCAAACACGTGTTTCGGGAACACTCTTCCCATCCTCAGTGGTTCTACAATTTTAAGGACATAAACAAATTAACACATGTATCAACATCAACCTAAATACAAAATCATATATAAACTAATGAACAATAAAATAATTATTTAAAATTAGTACTTACCCAAATAACAAAGATTAAACACGTAAGTTCACAGAGAGTCGTCAAAGTATGACGCCATTTTGTTCCTACGCTGTACGCATGCAGACTGCAAGAAGGTGAGGGAGGAAATGAAAGGATGAAATTAAATATTTTGGAAAATTTAGAAATCTTAAAATTATGCAAAAATCCCAACCATTTATGTCTCAATGAACAATCCATAGTGAAATCCAGCCCAATCATAAATTTATTAATTGACTAGTTTTACCAATTACCTCAGTCGAGTGTGCCTATCTATCCATTCGTTTCCCGCGTCTAAGGCTCTTATGGTCCACCATTGGGAGCACGTGAGGTAACATTCGACGCGTCGCGGTCTACGAGAGGGAAACTGATCGTTGCCTACGGAGATGAAACGCTGTGATTTATTACTCTGTCTTTCCGACATATAATCTTACTACTTGATTCACGAAATTGGCGGTAAATTAAATCTGTTTCAACGAACCCCCAAAAAAGCAACAAAAAATATCGATTGCTTTTCATTCAGTATTCTATGTCGAAAGTTATACTACCCAACCAAACGCCTTATATATGCATACTCCGTATTTTTATGAACTTCCGTAACACATTTATAACATGGAGATTGCCTCCGAAGGCGCTATGCTAATTTCGTACAGAGTAAAGGGAATGGAGTGAAGGGAAGGAAGTAGATAAGGGGCGAATAATGCACATTTTACCAACTGTTTTATAGTATCCGAAACCATAATTAATGAAATGGTTAATTATTAGAATATGTGAATTTAGCAACAGGCTAGGAACATGAGTGGGATTTATACTTAAATGCTAATATGTATTATATGTGATATTCTTCAAGTCCTGAATTCTACTTGGTTTTACTGAATTCCTTTTGTTTGATTTTTATACTCCTGTAACAAGGATTGCATCGTCCACCCGAGGCGCGAGGTGGCCCAACCCTCAGGTTCCGGAGAGTTGGCGGGGCGCGGAGAAGAACGACGCACGATTCTGGAAGTTCGGCGCCTGCCAGGTACAAAAGCGCGGCCCCGGCGGCGGCCAGCAGTCCATTCGGAAATACAGGTTAAGAATGAATGAGAATGTGAACGAATAAAATTAAAATAAGACAAAAAACAACACTCTAAAGAATGCTGAAAAATAATAAGAATGTATTATATTAAAGCAAACAACGCCCATAATGGCAATTGTAATTAGTTTTAAGTTCGTTTTTAGTTAATGTGTTTAAGATAGGTCCTTTTGACTGCTGCATAAGCCTAATTGGGTGCAGCCCAACATGTACCCGAAATTATGAATAAATTCTCACCTCTCTAGGGCTACTGGAAAGGGGGAAAATTGAAAAAGGCCAGCAGTCCAATATATGAGTGAATGTGAGTATGAATGTAATAAAATAGAAGAGAAAAAACTATCTCGAAATCAAGAGATTGTCGCATGAAATACTCAATAAAAACACAAAAATATCCTTTTATATTAACCGGGAACGGTAGCTCAGTGCATGAATTGATGTCACTGCAGCGCCTCTGACCGGGAGGTCCTAGGTTCGAGTCCTGACGGCGGCAGGATTTTCTGCACTAGCTTTTCAGCCAGGACGAATTCAGTCGCTGTTTGGACGAGAATTCTAGCGGCCGGCTACTCTGATCGGTAGTTTTCCGTGGTTTCTCCAATCAACACCAGGCGAATACCGGTGCAGTACCCTACCAAACGGGCCACGGACCGCGCGCGATCTGTCCTTTCTCTTCCTTGTCCTATTCTCTCACCTTACACACACACTGACACTAACATGCACTACACTACCACATATTCCGGGAGATCGGTCGGGAGCTTAGAGCTTGTCCCGGCTGGGACGGTGCCACGCTGGTGGGAAAGTCCTGGTTAGGGGGAAACCCTACTAGCCGACGGTAGGTCGGCGCCAGATCTCGCCATCCAGCTGGGGAAGATCACTGCCATCTCCCGAGAAAACATCCACTACACTTACGGGACTAATGACCAAAGCCGTTGACGCGTCCGGAAACACGAAAAAAATCAATCAAAAATATTTTATTTAAGACGATGGTCTTAAATAAGTGGTATTTGATAAAAACTGTAAAGATTTTCATGCTCGTCGAAATGTGAATAAAGACTGTTTTATCAAATACCACTGATTGTCTTAAATAAAAGGATATTTTTGTGTTTTTATTGAAAAGATAATAATATTAAGAACTTTTAAACAATTATTAATGAAAATGTGTATAACAATGAGCCCAAAGCGGTGTTGTAAAGTTATATTAATTTAATACTACTGAGTTTAGTTTTAGTTATTAAAAAAAATTCTTCAAAACCTAATCGGTTGCAGTATTATTGTAATGCTTATTAAGAATAAACTCCCGCCTCTTTAGGGATACTGAGAGGGGAAAACTGAAAACAAAACAAAAAGCGGTAGTCTAGTCTCAGTCTAAGCGTGCATCGCGGGGTAGATAACTTTGTAGCATGCAAAGGAAGTAAACATTGTAACGTCGTGGGTAGGGATCTACTCCACAAGGAAACAGACACGAGTGAGGTATATACAATTTATTTACATTAATTTATGTACACTGTTTACAGACCTCACTCTAAGGTGTTTGTCGGCTACCTGCCGCAGCCCCCTTCTCCTAATACGCGCCTTGCGGCCGCGCCTGCGTTTAGCCAACTCGGCCGATTTGCAACTTGGCACCTGGTGTGCCTCCGCAGACACTCTGCCCCGAAGTATCGAGCATACTTCACAGTGTTCGAGACTCGAACACCCACACGTGCCTGCAGCACTTCCGCGCCAGACTTGGCCGGACAAGTTTTGCGGTGTTTAGCCGCGAGGAAACCAGAAACGTTACCCCACCCAGGGCTTCTGCGACAGCCCTTTTATATGCTCGAGTCACATGACTTCCGCGTCATCATTCCCCCCCCACGCACTCGTCTTGAGGCGTCTGCTTCCGCCGTTGCAAGTTGCACCCGGCACCTACAAGCCCTCTCCCCTTTTGGACTTTCCCTGAAGGGTTGGCCTTTGTTTGGAAGCCTATTTTTGGCTCCCTCATCCCCATACCTTGCGACTTGTCTCTCCGGAGCAGGGAGTGAAGTCCATGACGCTACAACATAAATTCAACAACGATGATATAAACCTACAAGTCTATTTATAAATATAAACCAATATTTTAAGTGTATATCGACGTAAGAAATTTAATATTATAAAAATAAACGATTTAAAAAAAAATATCAGTGTTTTATTTCACCATGAACCGTTACACTTCTAAATACTATTTTAATTTTTTAAAACATCTATACTACTTCTGTATTTTTGTTCTTATCTACCACCGAGCGTACGGTCATTCTAGCAATAAATCGTTATTGTCATTATTATCATTATATTATTTATTATTATTATTATTATTATTATTATTATTATTATTATTATTATTATTATTATTATTATTATTATTATTATTATTATTAACAATAGTTCAGGCGTAAAAAATAACATAAGGTTCAGTTTAGTTTTACCAATATAAAGAATACCTATTTTCTAACAAAAAAAAATATCCTCGGACGGATCAATCCGGAGGGAAAGAGCTAATCGAGCGAAACACATCGTATTTTCTACAGACGTCTCACTACCCAACATTTGGTGAGGGTCGGTAATTTAAAATCGGGCTTGCAAAGTTCCGCAGCTGATCTCCGTACATCACCCATATCCATTACATAAAAAGGAAGTTGGTCCACAGAAGGGAAAACGCGATCGACCTTCACGCGCGGAATAACATGTCATTTCCTGCACAGTTATTAGGTGTTCTACAGCTCGAATACGTTGCAAAAAATTGAAATTCTTTTTCTAGAACTGGTGACACATTTCAGAAGGTAACTACTAACCGTGAGACAGAAATGACCTTAAGAGCAAATACCTGACAAATTTGATTAAGGTTATTTTTCAAATAATAATAATAATAATAATAATAATAATAATAATAATAATAATTATTATTATTATTATTAATTATACATATATAATTATAATAATTATAATAATAATTATTAATATAATATTATATAATTAATAATATATTATTATTATTATTATTGTTATTATTTTCCTTTGCAGAGGCACACTGTGAAGAGAAGACTGCTGGCAGTGATGGCACTTCAAACGCACACGCGCGCGTTTCGCCACAGCAAATATCATGGAAGCGGTTTCGGTTTTGGAATGCGATTTGTGCCGAGTTGTTGTTGATAGCGGACGAAATAACATCTCGTTTACAGTTTTTAACTTTTTTCATTTTTACTTTCTCGCCCTTAATCCGTAAGTATCGTAATCGTGCGCCGGAAAAAGGTGTTCGACAGAAATATTCTTGGTCTTGGTCCGTGGTCCCTGGTGACAAGAAAGTAGATAAATATTGTTTCTATGTATTGTAAATTACTTCCTCTAACACTTTGTGTGTCAGAATCCATGTTTTCTGGGTCCTCGATATCGAAAACTCAACTGACGGCAAAATCACATGGAAGTAGATTTTGTTGTGAAATTACTATAAATTAATAAATTATTACCGTATGAAACATCACTGCATTCCTCTTTCTATGATCTATCCATTAGAAGAAAAATACATAGTTCTATGTAGAAAATCAATAATTATAGAGATATGAGGGAGGGAGCGAGAGAGAGCGAGAGAGCGCGCGAGAGAGAGAACGCGAGAGAGAGCGAGAGCGAGATTATAGGAAACAAACGTACGAAGCAAATCCCATCCACGTCATTCTTATAAGCCTTACTTTATTGAGATAGGAATTCTACCATTAACTTTCCTCAAAAGTCAGTTTTGTTTTCAAAAATTGACTTACTTAATGGTAGATACATATTTTTAACGAATGCAGATGTATATAACTCTAACACTCCCCGTAGTAATCGTACCCATCAGTATCCACAACTCACTACAAAAAGAATGCACACACAATAGACCTACTGTACATTATTTTACAACACATTGCTAGACGACATTTTATTGCCAGACATGCCAGACAGACCATTTATTGCATAGTTTAACTCAGCTGTAACATAATGTTTTCCAGGTGATAAACGCATTCTAACGATTTAATTATGAACTATTTTATATTATACTCGATGTACTTCATGCATTCATGTCATCCCACGCATTGTTAGGCGGTAAACGCGAAAAGATAATGAGTTGACGTGATAGTAATCTAGTGGCGTCATGAATCGGAACTTCCAGGTAACACACTCTGTTTCCGTATATCAGGAACGAAAGGTTTTTAGAAAAATAATCAATCTAAAACACGAATGATATTGCTTGATACTTATTTTATCACATAACCAATTTGAAAAATAAGTACATTTTTTTAAATCGGGAAATTTGGCACATTTTGTTATGTAGCTCTTATGTAACATCATGCATCTACGGTATGCTACTAAAATGTAGGTATATTTTATCCTGTCGTATTGTGATATAGTTTTTAGTTTGAAAATGATTTTTTTGTAATTTAAATAAGCTTATTTTCAGATGAAATGATAAAATCTCTTCTTTAGACTTTAGGAGAATTTACCAGAGCTGGAAATAATAAATCTTTTGAATTGACCAAATGACAATGAGGATGAATTAGTAGTGTTAGTAATTTGCGAAGAGAAATAGATGACGTTTTCAGAATCGATGAGCAGTTCATTGAAAAATGAAAGGTTATCTTATTTCTTAAACTTTGGATGAAACCGAAACAACCCCAGAATTATTTATTTAAAATGTTTTTATCAATATAATTTAAAATTTTTTTTAAAAATCTAATCTTGTCTAAAAAACAAAGAGGTGTACTTAAATAATTCTGAATTTTCATCCACTTTCTCTGATCCTTAACCAAATGCCGAGATGGCCTCTTGTTTTGCTTCTGGTAATAAATGTGCGTATGTTGAAATGTGAATAAAGACCGTTTCATTAAATACTACTGATCGTCTTAAATAGAAGGATTTTTTGTGTTTTTATTGAGTATTTCATGCGACAATCATTTGATTTCGTGATATTTTTTTCTCTTCTACTTTATTACATTCATACTGACATTCACTCATACACTGCTGGCCTTTGTTTTCAATTTCCCCCTTTCCAGTAGCCCTGGAGAGGTGAGAATTGATTCATAATTTCGGGTACATATTGGGCTTATGCAGCAGTCAATAGGACCTATCTTAAATATATTAACTAAAATTATTCGCCTAGCGGTCTTCGCCGCTAGCCGAATTCGTTTATTACGCTCCGTGAAGTCACGGAGGTTAAGCAAATTCGAGACTCGCGGGTTCCTGGTTGGGTGACCGTCTAGGAACCCCGGAATCTAACGGCGTTGAGCCCCTGGCCGAAGGTATAAAAGGCACTGACTGACTGCGACGTGACGAGCCTTGACTAATATAGTAATTTCTGAGTAACAGTAATGAAAGTAAATTGCTCATTAACGGAGAATTACTCCAGAGAATGCGCTCAACGCCCAACAAGGGGTAAAGAGACGCGTTGCGTCAACGATGCAATAAATTTTAAAAAAAACTTAAAACTATTTACAATTGCCACTCTAGACCTTGTTTGTTTTAATATAATAAATTCTTGTTTTTATTTTTCAGCATTCTTTAGAGTGTTGTTTTTTGTCTTTCTTTAAATTTTATTCATTCACATTTCCATTCATTCTTAACCTGTATTTCCAAATGGACTACTGGCCGCCAGTGGGGCCGCGCTTTTATACCTGACAGGCGCACACACAGACAGAAGAAAACTCGAAATGATCCTTCCGTATTTTGTAATATTCGCCTTTCCAACCGTAGACGTTTGCCTGACCTGTGTCTTTTCCTCGCCTGGGTTGCATAGACAACGCGCGGTAAATCTCAACCTGTCAACATGCAGCTGCACTGAAAATGGGTGCAATTGCCCAAGACGTGCGTGCTGAAACGCGTGAAACTTCCTCTCTGTATTGACTTGCAGAGCTCCTTATGTTCGTTGTGCTGGAAGAAATTTGCGTGGTGCATAGTCAATTGCGTATTCGATCAGGGAATATTCCCATTTTCGCGAAATTCGAGAAAGTGTTTGCGTTTGGGTAAAACAAAATTTAAAAAATGAATACTTAAAATATGATAATTGTTCAAAATTACCTGTTTTAGGCAACAAAAAATCGAAATACGCAACAACCCCCCTTTAGGTCATTTTAGGCAGTATTAGATGCTGTTAATAGATCTATTTTTTCATGATTCGTAAATATCTGCAATTATTTTCCACTATTTCCTAAAGGAACTAAATTGGCATTTGTCCTAAAATCCGAGGTCTAGTTATATCCATTAAATAGAGGTGAAAGAAATGCCATACCAACATTCAAATTACATAAAAAGAAAGTTCAGATTGCCTATATCTGAGGATAAATTTTCCACGAATTAACGAAACGATTTAATTTTTAAATTTGCGAATGCTTATGGTCGGTAGTAACTCAAGTTGTGCTATAATGTATTATAATGCGCAATGATAGGAAACGAAATAGACTTACTTGAAATTGTGATACAGTTCTTCGCTTCCTCTCTCCACTTATTTTTGTCTTTAAATTCTCGTCGTCCGTCAGGGTTTACAAATTCCATTACAGTATCTTCATGCACCGTATGTCCGGTCATCTATGAATTTAGAAGTCAAAATGTAGAGGATGCATAAAGCGTTATTACTCCACTCAGAACACATGCATGCGCATTCACTCACTCACTCACTCACACACACACACACACACACACACACACACACACACACACACACACACACACACAGACACACACACACACACACACATCTGCACATGTGTCAACTAATCGAAAGCGATAATCTCTCTTCTTTGGCTCATTCTGTTTTGGAATATAGACATTCATTTGAATGCATGTTTACATTAATAACTTCTATTCTGAATTTAATTTCTATTATTCATTTCAGACATTAGTTTTTATTATTTATTGTTTCCCCGGATGGGTTTATCTCTGAACCAGCATTGGCCGACTCTGGCCAGGAGGTCATGGGGTTCGAGTCCCTATTGTGAGATTGTCGACGCTAACTAAATAGCTGGGTCGAATTCAGCCCCTGACTAAAGGAGAATTCTAGAGACTGACTGCCCTGATCGGTAGTTTTCCGTGGTTTCTCCGATCAATACAAGGCGAATGCAGGAGCAGTACAATTCGACCCGGACCGCACGCAATCTTTTCTTTTTATTTCTTGTTCTATCTTCTCGTACACACACCACACACACATACACTTACATGTAGTATACTACCACTCATGTCGGGAGTTAAGAACTTTGCTCCGGCTGGAGTAGTGCCACGGCGGGGGAGAAACCCGATCGGGGAAATACCGCAAGCCGACATGAAGGTTGGCGCCGAATCTCACCATCCATCGAGGAAGGAATCACCGCCATCTCCCGGAATACAAATTCTCTACACTCACAGGCCTAATGATTATAGAAATAGATGTGCCCGGAATATCAATCTACAACTTCCTTACTTGCCGCTGCACAAGTCAACAATATTTTGACAGCTGCTACATCAGAACCAAATTATTGACTCATTCGTACAATGGACAATATTGGTATTACGTATCTTTTAATGTATTTACGGAGTGGAACATTTCCAAATTGTCGAAGATTTTTATCAATTGTTTTACCGAATGTCGATTGTTTATCCAAATCTGTAACATGGTGGAAAGACCACCATGTCTTTCCAGCTAAACTTAAAGTCATGACAAGTCATATTCAACCTAATCGGACTTTTGAGAAACCGCAACCTGCTCATTGCTAAAAGGATTTAAATAAAAAGAGATCTGATGTTTTGTTTAGATCCATAGTAATGAAACAAAGAAAATGCTATTGGAATTACCGCTTGTACTGAAATAGGGGCTCGATAGAGGAGTCATGACAACTATATGTTACAGAAAAGTGCATCTTTGGTTTTACTCGGGCGCCAAAACTAAATTCGTCCTCAAAGAATTGCGAGAGCCCTTAAGGAGCAGCCGCCGCGACCCGCAAACTCTCCCCACCAAGGTCATTTAGCCTGCTCTGCATAGCATTGTTAGTGGTAGTAGCAGCAGTAGTATTAGTAGTAGTAGAAGTGATAGTGTAGCGTCGTGATGAGTAAGACGACAGGATATTCAACATGTACGTTTATTTTGTACGTAATATACACGGATAGCTTAAATGATTAACAGAGCGTACATCATCCGCGTGTCGTTTGCGGTAAAACAGAAGAAGATCTTATATAACAACTTTTAGGTGTTGATCCGCACCATGGCAATGAGTTGTCATGGTTGTCAGGCGGAACCGTCCCTCACAAAGAGATGAGAGAGTCTACGACGTTACAACCCTCCTATGCCTGGGGAAGAACTTTTTCCGCAGATAAATATCACAGGAAAAAGTTCATGACAAAGCGTAGATTGACAGCTATTCCTGTTACTTCTGAAGAAAAAAATTCAAGAGAACAACAAGAAGTAACAAGAAAATATACAAAACATTTTACAGACATCAAACAAAGATATATGTCACTTAAGTATCCTCAAGACCCAACTTGACAGTCTCGGCTTAACTTTAACCTATTTTGGCCTGTGAATCAAACAAAATATAGTGCTTGACAATTAAGTCCCTTTTTTGTGTATGAACTGCAGGAGATATTGTGCATGTTTGTCTTTCTCATCTGCATTCCTTATAATTCTTCTCTTTGATTCACCATCTCTTGACTCTGAATCACAGTAATGATTACTTTTCTTTCTTTTTCTTTTTCTCTGTTTCTTCTTGTTGTCTCTGTTTCTTCTTGTTGTAAAAAACCTTTTTACGCTTCTTCTTCGAAAACTCTTTGAATATTCTTTTGCATTTTTCTTTCACTTTTGAATCAACTCTGGATTCTAATCTACTAGAACTAT
>BLKR01010359.1:0-59093 GCA_011170035.1 Teleogryllus occipitalis | reverse complement strand
TTTTCCATGACTCACTTAACATACTACTTACTTTTCAAATCATTCCACGTTAATCTTGTTTTCCCTTTCATTACATTATCTGTCTCATCACTTGTGTATTTTCGAACTCAGCTTGTCCGCATGTTGCCTCTCCCTGAGCGTCTTGCTCACTTGTTCGCCCCTCCTGCTCCGCCTCACGCGCTCGTCCCAGCGCACAAAGAACCCGAAAGACGATCCTCCCGGAGGGGCCGTCGCCGCCCTGTTTACGCGCCGCCCGCGCGGAGCGCTGCCGTCGCCGCCGCCACCGTCGGCGCCACCTCCGCGGCCTCCGCCGTCGTCATTAGCACCCGACCGTCGCCATCGGAACTGTTGCCGCCTTTGCTGTCGTTGTCACCATCGTCACCGTTGCTGCTTTCGCTGTCGCTATCCCCGCCCCGCCCATGTCCCAGATCTGCCGCTGCCCTCCCGCCGTCATTACCCTCCGCCGACGCAGCCGCGTCTCCGTCACCGCCTTCCCCAAATCCTTCGCCGCTTCCGTCACCGCCTTCCCCATATCCTTCGCCTCCTCCGTCACCGCCTTCCCCAAATCCTTCGCCGCCTGCGTCACCGCCTTCCCCAAATCCTTTGCCGCCTCCGTCACCGCCTTCCCCAAATCCTTCGCCGCCTCCGTCACCGCCTTCCCCAAATCCTTCGGCGCCTCCGTCACCGCCTTCCCCAAATCCTTCGCCGCCTCCGTCACCGCCTTCCCCAAATCCTTCGCCGCCTCCATCGCCGCCTTGCCCCAATCCTTCGCTGCCTCCGTCGCAATCGCCGCTTCCGCCTCTTCCTCTGCCTGCGTCTCTACTGGCACAGCAGCCTCCTCTCTGCTTCTCAGCCCTCGACCCAGCCCTCCACATCCAATCGCCTACGCCTCCTCAGCTCCGTTATCTCCGTCTCCACCTTCGTCTCCGCCACCGCCTTCGCCTTTCCCTCCACCCCCTGCCTCGACTCCATCTCCGCCTCCACCACCAACTCTGCCACCGCAACCGCCTCCGCCTCCGAATTCGCTCCGTCTCCATCTCCGCCTGCGCCCCCACCCCGTCTCCACCTCCACCATCGCCTTCGCCTACGTCACTCCCTCCGCTTTTGCATTCGCCTCCGCATCCGACACCGCCTCCACCACCGAATTCGACACCGCCTTCGTCTCCGCCTCCCCCCTCCGCCACCGCCTCCACCTCCACCTCCACCTTCGCCTCCATCACCGTCTCCACCTCCGTCTCTGCTACCGCCAGCGCCTCCGCCTCCACGTTAGTCTCCGCTATTGCATCCGCCTCCGCATCCGACACCGCCTCCGCCTTCGCCTCTACCTCCGCCTCCACCTTTCCTTCCGCTTGCGCTTTCCTCTGCTTCTGCCTCCGCCTCCCGGCGCGCCGCCTCCGCCGTGCCTTCACCGCCCCGCCGCCGCCTTTGAAAGTAACACGTCATTATCCCTCTCGAGATGCAAGGCCTGCTGAAAGAAGAGCGAGCTAATTAGCCCAGAGCTCGGCGGCGGCGGCGACGCGGCGGGCGAGGGGCTCTTCGGAGGGTGTTGAGGTGGGGGCGGGGAGGCGCGAAGAGCGCGCCACGATCGGCTGCGGTGAGGACGCGCAGATGAGGACGCTGATGGGTGGCGTGTGGCAGGGGAAACGAGCGGCTTCCTGCTGCTCGGTGGCCGACACCACTCTTCAAATGACGGAAGTTTTACGCGATGTAATTTTTAACCGTGTTGTGAGGAAACTTGCCCTAATATAAGTTCAAACCTGTGTTCAGTTTTGGAAAATTTTTGTTTCTGAAAAATATATAATGGTAAATGTCAATTTTTTATATCATTTATTCACAATCATGGCATTCGTTAAATCTGAATCTGTTATACAATATCGGTGAATGTTAATGAGTCAATGGGTGTGTGTGTGTGTATATGTATATATATATATATATATATATATATATATATATATATATATATATAGAGAGAGAGAGAGAGAGAGAGAGAGAGAGAGATATGTACACAAATTGTACTTTAGTCTCCGCACCATAAATAATTTAAACTACTCGCCCCTGACCGTGAATAGAACCTTGTTTTTCTGAGTTGAATTTAGAGTTCTACTCTACTAAGTTCTATTATTTTGAAACCACATGATCAATGTCTATGAAACTTGGCAGAGATTATTATCACAAACTGCAGTACGTACTGTCAAGGACCAGGAGTTCGAGATCCTAGAACGCTTATCGTGGATGTTGATTTTGCCTTTAAATTTTAAGAGATACATACCTTTTTTTTGCATCTGTTTAACAGCCAATTATAAGTAATACCGTACGTAAATTTACACAATACTACCTGTGGAATTGATGTGCCTATCATGTTTCCATAACAACGTAAGGGCAAGGTAATCAAAAGAAAGAGTAATGGGATACATGAGACTGTAATACGGGCAGACGTTTACTGGTCATTTATGTGGTGAGTATGTTTGCTCTCATCTTACTCGTATGTTTCCTTGTCGCAGTTTGCTATGTCGTTACCCGCAGGTCAATGAGTATCGAACTTTGTCAATCAATAGTTGCCCATTAGTTGGTCATACTGGTAGAGCTTGCAAGGTCTGGCACAAGTTAATAACTACAACATTGACTTTAATAACTAACAGTTAGCTGAAGTACGCATGAAATTCTCTCATTTTCATACATTCCAAGTAAATGAAAGTCTCGTAAATCTATTTGCCTACAAATATGTGTGAAAAATATCAAAGTTATATGTTTCCAGATTTATTTTTCATTCAGTGAAATACTGAAAACTCTTTATATAATACTTTATATACAATATCCTGCTTTAAGAAAACAACTTCCACAGAAAGTATTAACTCTTAAAAATCCATCAATTTCCTATCCATTAATTTAATCAATTTCACTTTCGACTAACAAACCCTAGAAATCAATTAGCATATTAAGCCGGGGCGGGAACCTTTGGCACCGCGCCGTGCACAAGACGTTCCTTCTTGGGCGCCCGCGATTTCCTCTGCTCCCAACTCATTCTCTCCACAGACAGGAACGCTTCCATTCAACATCCCGATTACCAGAAACTTCCCGCAGCCGAAACTTGAGTCGCGTCTGTTGGTCTGGCGCGCCACGGAAAGAGCGGGAGGACGGGTCCTTTGATCCTGGGCGGAGGAAGAGAAGTTTAGATACGACGCACCGCAGCCTTCCACGGCGCAGCATCCGCTGCTGCGTATGAACTCCCGGCCGACGCGCCGAGGGGAGGAGGGTGGACGGCGCCGTTGCCGACCGGAAGTGCAGCTGGACCGGAAGTGGCGGGCTGCATGTGGGAAAGCTCAAACGTGTTGGATTCTTTGCTCCCTGAACACTCTTCAGCGCTGAATCCGTAGTCGATACTTATGGATAGGGAACGGATTATGGATAGGGAACGACTTATGGATAGGGAACGGATTTCCGTGTAATTACATGTTTGTACACGAACAAGATACCAGCATTCAATTATATTTTTTAGAGTTTAGAAGACATTCTGAATGAATTAGAACTATTTTTATTTTACATATTTTTACATATTTTGGAATAATTACATATTTTTACATGTTTTACCAATTACGACATATTTCGCTACATTTTAATATATTTATACGTCAAAACGGAACGTTTCAGATGCTTGTTTGCAATATATGTTGCTGAATCATCTTTCTTATAAATCAAATGTAATGCTACTACAGTTCTATGACTACCATATTTTCGCCATGAATTGTCAAACTTACTTCCCCCTCCCCGCTTACTACTAACTCGGTGTAAAGGATGGTCGATTTTTGTTAACAAAAGTAATTTCAACTACTTACTTCCTTATGTTTAAAACAGCACATTCGGTACTCGATCGAAAACTAACAAATATTTTTTTACAGTAAATTGTCTTATCGCGTTGTTCGATTTGGAGGAATGAGTGTATGCCCTTGAACCCCCTCCTCCTGAGATCCATCACTCGCTACACGGTTCTACTATTTACTTGTACACCGGCTCCTTGTAAACATTGTAATATATACTATAAACGTATTTTATATTTCGAATAAAATTCTTATATGTGAAGTCTACAGTACAATTACTTCAGTAAAGATAGAACCTACTTTCAGCCACTCCGAATCCATATTAAGGACTGATCGGCGACGTTTTATGGCCGGAGAATGCTTGTAGAGAATTTTAATCACAATAGTGAAAGTTTTATTTTACATATTTTCTATTTTTTCTTACACGTTTTGGAAAAAATAAACACATATATATGTACATATTTTACATTTTTTATTACAATAAATTCCGTTCCCTACTTATGGAATAAGGAACCCCCTAATCAATATGCGGTTTCTTAAAATACAAGGTCCGTGTTTCACGGACGTTTCTCGTGAACTCGGAATAAGTATTTCCTTAAGTAATCAGGAACGGGACAACGGGTCATTTGTATCTGTTGTTTCGTGGCTGACTTGTCACGGAATACGCTCACACAATATTTTTCGAGCGTCGGATTTGACTTGTGAGCTTTCAAAATCGTTCATAAATGCGTGCTTTTAATGGGCTTTTCAGGCTTCTTATGTAGTTATACTAGTAAAAATGTTATATTGCGTTTAATACAAATATTCTGAAAAATAATTTTCAGGTTTTACGCCTTTTAAGAATATAACGCCTTAAGCACCTTTTAAGAATATAACCAAAACCTGAAAGAGTAGGTCGAATGATGAACTAATTAAGGAAGCGACTGCCTTTTGTTACGCGAAAGACGCATCACTCATTCATATCGTCGGAATTTGAGACAGATATATTCGTTCCGTTTTACCTCAAACAATACGATGTTTGTGGCTGCAACTGCTACCACGAATGAATCTTTTCGGCTTCTGATTATTTCGGGATAACGAGCTGAGTTTAACTCAGAGAAAGCATTATCGTTATCTTTGCAATGACTCTGACCGGGAGGTCCTAGAGTTCGAGTCCCGAGGCCGCGGTGGCAGGAATTTCGGTACTAGTTACTTAATTAGCCCGAATTCAGCCGCGGTTTGTGTGACATTTCCAGCAATCGGCTGCTCTGATCGGTAGTTTTCCGAGTTTTCTGAGATCGAGAGCAGGCAAGTTCCGGACCAGTACCCAAACAAACGAATCGCGGAGTGCGCGTGATCTTTCCTTCCTCTTCTTTGTCTAACTATCCTCTCCTCTGTCACATACGCTTATACTTACCTACACTACCACACATTCGGGAGACCAGTCAGGAGCTTAAAGCTTGTCCCAGCTGAGGTGATAGCCCATTGTGAGGGACACATGGAGAGAGAAACCTCCCGCAAACCGACATGGAGTTTGGCGCCGGATCTCTTCGTCCAGCAGAAGATGACACATACCATCTCTCGTGATTCACTGCACTAATGAGACTTATAACCGTAGCAGCCTGGAAACATCAATCAATCTTCGAGATTCGTTCGTGATTGTGTGTAACTTCACGCTCTGTGCGCTAAATCCTGTCCCGGTTGCGGGGGCACGTATTCTCGTGCCGACGAAAGTGAGCAACTTCTAGATCGACAGGGTGAGATAGAGGTTGTCCAATGCCACTGAACAGGGCAGTAAATCCGGACGGGGTAAAGAAGGCATCTGTGAAGGAATTCGGGGTACGGTCACACATGTCACGTAAATATCCCTTATGTTGAGGCTACTGGCTTGAAATCAGTGCAAAGGAAATAAAAATGTGTTCTGGAACTGTTCGATAAAGGAGTAACGAAGTTTACATCCGCGTCGCCAGGATTGCCATGCGCATCCCCGCCATCGGTAGACCATGGCTCTTGACGGCTTTCGCGGGAGATGAACGCTGCCGAGAGGGAGGTGCAGCGAGGAACAACTCGTGCGTAGAACCATCGCAAGTAGAGGAACAGTAGCTGGTCAGGTGGTGAAAGGCGTGAATGTTTTGAAATCTTTATTATTTTTAAACGCGAGAGCGTTCGGGAGAATCTTCAATTTTTAAAGAAAGATAATCCATTATAAGATTAAAACAAGACTTAATCCTGTCTCCATTGACGGATTTTCTTCTAAAGAAAGACACGAACAGGTTTTAAGCTGTAAACTAGTGGACGAAGGGATGTCACCTACTGTCCAAAAGCAATGACAAGACTGTTTTTGATACATAACATTTTGTTAAACATTTTTTTGAGGTAATATATTTTATAAGGGAGGAGTTACTCAAAAATTAAGAATTATACCCGTCGTATGCGACTAGTAGTACTTCCCCGGGTACTATCCCTTGAAATTTTTTTAGACGAAAATTGAAAAATATCACCTAATTTATTGAAGTATCAATGAATCTTCCGTACTCCTAGGAAAAGGGTACCACATTTTGAGAACGCTCGTCCCCACACAGCGTCATATTTCCTATAGTACCGGCAGCTTATAAGCGACTCTGACAATTCTCTCGCCACATGCTGTGGTACGTCATGTGACCTGCTCTGAAGCAATCAGCTTGCAAGAATTTGTTTACTTTCTCACAGCCAGAGTTTAGCGTTGCTGTTCATCTGACTCACACGAAGTCTCTCGAGAAGCGCACAGATCCCCGTCATCAGCAGAATTAGTGCGAATGAAATGTGCGTCTGCCGATGCGTGCCAGGCCAGTTGGCGGGAGACTTCCGAATGCCGAGTGCATTGGTCCAAGGCTGAGAGTTTCGTGAGGGCTACGCCCCATACATCGCGCAAACGTGGAATTGTGTTAAAGAGGATCGTGCATTTTTGTACATTTTCGTATTTCAAGTCAGAAAAGGCGGAATATTATTACTTCTCGACAATGTGGGTAGAGACGCGGCTGCACTGTAGATAGGCTGAATAGAGAACGAAGTAACCGGGAGCTGCCGCTTCAACTTTTCAACGCGGTTTGGGAGGCGAGAAGCTTCGGCTTTGACAAAGGTTATGACCAAAACATTAAGACGTGTTACCGGGAGCGGTAGCTCAGGGCATGAACTGATGTCACTGCAGCGCCTCTGACCGGGAGGTCCTAGGTTCCCACTCCACACGGTGGCAGGATTTTCGACACTAGTTTTTCAGCTAGGTCGAATTCAGTCGCGGTGTGGAGGAGAATTCTAGCGGCCGGCTGCTCTGATCGGTAGTTTTCCGTGGTTACTCCCATCAACACCAGGCGAATGCCGGAGCAGTACCCTATCAAACGGGCCACGGACCGCGCGCGATCTATCCTTCCCATTCCTTGTCCTTTCCTCTCCCATTATACACACACACACTAACATGCACTACACTACCACATATCCCGGGAGACCGGTCGGGAGCTTAGAGCTTGTCCCGACTGGGGCGGTGCTCCGCTGGTGGGAGAGTCCTGGTTAGGGGGAAACCCCACTAGCCGACGGTAGGTCGGTGCCGGATCTCGCCATCCAGCGGGGGAAGATCACCACCATCTCCCGAGAAAAAAACATGCACTACACTAACGGGACTAATGACCAAAGCCGTTGACGCGCCCGGAAACACGAAAAAATCAATCAATCACGTGTTATCGCCTGTCGGTAAGTGTTCATATTTTGAGATTTCATATATCTCATGTAGCTGGTACCATGTTCTTAGCAATGCGTGGCAACAGCATATGGAGGTGTGAGAGTGGCTTGTAGGCTACGAGGCGCGCGTCGTTGTGGGCGTGCCACCCACGCGGCCGCCGCCCCGGCTGCGACGCGTCAGCGGCCAAGGCGAAGCACTCGGCGCGCGGAGACAGCGCCCCCGGCGGCGGCGCTCAGAAACAACAGCGCGCGCGCTAAGAGCATTTATTTTTAATTCCTCGCGACGTGCGTCCGCATACTTAGCAGCGCTTGCCGCTCCGACGCCGCGCAGCCGACGGCGACGGTCGGAGGTGAGGAGACGATGATCACGGTCATGGCGGAGGTGAAGAGAGGATGATGGTCGTGACGACACACACGTAAAGGGACTATGACGGTGGAGATGGCACAGGAGAAGACATGCTGAGGGCGGTAAGAACGGAGTACAGAAACTAGAAGAATGGAGATGGCGGAGGTGAAGAGTCGATGTCAGCGGTAACGACCCACGTAAAGGGACGATGAAGACAATGGAGACGGTGAAGGTGAAAGGACGATTACATTGGAGACGGCGGAAGTGAAGAGTCATTAATGACGGCCGTGATAGAGGTGGAGGGACTATGATGCTGGAGGTGAAGGGACGATATCAGCCGAGGTGAGGGCCGATATCGATTGAGATAAAGGGACAAAGTGGTGACAGCAAAGGTGAAGGAACGATGACAACAAGGGTGAAGAGTTGATAACGAGGTGAAAGTACGGTGGCGTCGGTTATTGCAGAGCTGTTCTGACAAACAGAATTGTCTAGCTGTTTACATGAAAGGTACATAACACCACTGATCTCACATTATTTTCATTCTTAAAGTACAGGCGTTCAATAGCACATTCTTTCTCGCAATTTTATGTTATCGTTATGTAATATTACAATATATTTTCAAAATTTCTACCGTTCTTACACTTCAAATGTCACTTTTTTCGTAAATAAACGAATTATGAAAAATATATATTTAATCAAAACTTTCAATGAAAATATATTTTTCGAATTGACGTCAGTGTATCAAGGTATTCAGTGTATACAGAAAGATATCTTATGCGAATTTTAGCCTTAAAATATACTTGTAAAATATCCCAGATCTTCGACCTTGCCGGCCTCGGGCGGTGCTTCGCTGGAAGGAGAATATTGGAGAGAGAAGTTTCCCGCAAGCCGTGGTTTACGTCGGCGCCGTATCTGTCTTCCAGTGGAAGAGAATCATCGCCCCTTGTGGAGTAAAATATTCAGTATGTTAACGGAACTAATGATCGTCGCCGTTGACATATCCGGAAACATCAATCTCAGTCAATCGATCAATCAACGAATCAATCAATCGATTCCTGAAGTTTCGCCGTAGAGGTTTGTTCCATTCTGCGTAGACGGCTTGTCCTTGCGGGCGCGAGGGGTGGGAGGGGATGTCGCCTTCGCGCCCAGCGGCGTCCTCCGCCCAGCGCGTCGGTCGATTGGCGCGCGGGGACCGGCTGCGCTCCGCCCCGCTCCGCTCCGCTCGCCTCCGCCCCGCGCGGCGCAGAGGCCGTCAGCGGATGAGTGATGGGCCGCTTATCAATAGGAATCTCGGGCCGCAGCTTTCGCCGCCTCGACCGCGCCCCGGCGCCGAGCGCACTCGGGCGGGCAGGAAAACAGCGACGGCGCCCGCCCCCCTCACCCCCCGCCGCTCCGCGCGAGAGGAGGAGAGCAGATGGGGTGGAGATGCTGTCAAGGATAGAGGGCGCGGAATGGAGAGCGAAACTGGAAGAGAGAGAAGTTGGTGTGAGGTGAAAAGTATTAGAAGACATGATAAGTGTAAGGCAAAGTTGCAAGATGTAGGCTTACTGACAAGACAAAATCTTGGAAGAACATAAAATTAGACGTAACAGACCTAGGAAACGAATGGTCAAAAATACATCAATGGTACTGTTGGGTAGGTCATGGGCAATAATAAAGGATGAAGTCAAATATTTCAGTCAAATATAAATTTGCATACGGAATTTGAATTAGAGACGTAGTATTTATTTAGATAATTTAATCTAGGATTGTTCCGGCTACCGTTTAACCGTTCCTAATTCGAGCATATGAACACAGGATAACCAGAAAGAACGATAGCCTCATTCAGCAGAGAAAAAAGGGAAGGGTGTGGTTTGAATTACAATAAAGAGGATATGGAAGATAATACAAAATCTTGAAACAAAAGAAAGTATGTAAAGCAATGAATGAAGGAAAATCAAATTAAAATAAATGGTTATCGTCTCACATAAAATATTATATATTTTATCGTCTCACAAACTGTTGGAGAGATCATTAACACATTTTATATTATGTAAGGAAGAGCATGAAGAATGAGATGGAACAAAAGAAACACGCAGGATACTGCAGTTTGTAAATACAATACTCATATGAAAAAATTGTGTTAGAGAAGTCAAGAAAATGTTTAAAAACATTGAATGTAGCTTTATTCATTGAAGTATTGCTACTGATACCACCGTTAAGCAGGAACTAGTAATGTTATTTCAATTTTTTTCCATTTTGAATTACACATTTAAGAATTCATGCATATTTTCATGGTAAATGCCATAATAGCATTTTAGTTCAAATGGAAGTGTTGTATAAAACATAATGAAAAGTACAGATAAAAAACAGAAGAGTGATAGTACCGATTCGTTCTATCCCAATGACGGCATTAAAAATCTGTAGTATTTCCAAATCAAAACTTGCAACCTCCCAAAACTCTCAGTCAACGGACGGACAGAAAGTCCAATGGTGAGTAGAACGTAGACAAGGCATGGGCAAGGAATGGCGAGGAGGGTCAGAGGCGAACGTGGGCGCTGGGGAAGGTGATGAGAGCGGCCATCGCGATGCGTGGCGTGGACGGGCGGGGGCGGGGCGGGGGCGGGGCGTGGCAGGCGCCGGCTCCTCCGCTCTGCGCTGCTCCATTGCGAGCGACGACCCGACCTCCGCCTCCCCGCCTCCCCGCCCCGCCCCGCGCCAGGAATCTCTGCCCGCGCCGCCTCCCCTCTTTTGTGCCGAGGTCCTCCGTCGCCCCGCCCCGCCCACCGGGCCTTCCTCCGCCATCTCGGCGCTTCGCGTCGGCCGTCTGTCCATCTCTCCCCGCGCGCGCGGGAGATGAGGCCGGCTGGGCGCGCGGGCGGCCGGTCACCGGGGCCCTCGCCCTCGCCCTCCGACACCCCTGCGTTTCCCACTCGATTAGCCCGCTCCGCCTCGCCCTCCGCCTGCGTAATTGCTGCCCGGCCCTTTCCTCGCTAACTCGCCCTGAAGAGGCGCCCTTCAGCTCGCCCTTCCGGCGGGCGGAGGGGCGAGGTGCTTCGCCCGGTGATGAGTTCCCCTCCCCGGCGCTGCTGACCGCCGCGCTGCCTACGCACGACGGCGTCGGCTGGTGACCTCCAGCCACTGCTTGCGCATCTGCCCCTGCTGGTGGCGCGCTCTGGGCCTCTTGAGTTAGCGACACGCTGCAATCTCTGTAACGCGAATCTCCATGGTTCGAACCGTTACTACGCAAAACTCGTTTACGCGAACCTCCATTACACGAGTTCGATTACGTGAACCTCGATTACGTGAACCTTGATTAGGCGAACCTCGATTACCCGAACCTGGATGACCCGACCCTCGACTACGCGAATGTCGATCACGCAAACCTCGATAGCTCGAATTTCGGTAATCGAGTTTCTCTATTTCACCAGTTTTTTATTTTCTTCTTTAAGCGCACGTATTTTGAAATCGAGAATCTCGATAACCTGATGTATATGTTCAGTTACGTCATCACATGTTGCTAAACGTTTCAAGAAAGAGTTATATTATTGAGTTATTTTAAGACGCAGCAAGTAATAATTAATTAGAACGCACAATATTTATAACAGACAAAAAGTAACATATTTTACATAACAACACTTTACATTACAACGTTTCTAAAATGTATTTGTGTTCCCTTTCCTCAATTATGCCTTTTATACATTTTTCAGTAAAATACGTTTATGTCTAAATGTTCTTGCCACAGTCAAAGTGTTGATAAGGTCTTTATTATGAGGTTTTGATTATGGGTCTTTTAAGTTTTACTTTTTCAGTTTTTATGGATTCTCTAATACTTACAATCTATTTCTGTTATACTGACGTATACACTTTGCATCTTTTTTGAAGGGGGTTTTAATCTTCGTTTTTGAGGTTAGACCACTTGTTCGTAATGACACTGCCATTTGGATGTTTTAATTGCAAATATTTTAATTTCTTGCTGTTGAATGCACAAAAAATTGTGAAGTACTTTACTAATCGTTTATTCTTTTTTAACTTTAGTTTTATATCATGGTTATGTTTTTACTATGAACTCCTTTTTTCTTATCTGGACACTGGAATTTAGTTACCAATACACGACCGTCACGTAATGTAATGGTTTGTATTGTAAATTGTTGTAATGCAAAATATGTTTTTGTGACTGTGAATGGATTGTTCAAAATAATGTTTTAATTTCTATACCAGACCTAAAGTACAATATTTTCTCGTAATGAAAATTAAATACAGTTTTTTAGAAACTATGTTTAGTAAATATTTATATTCGATTTCTTTGCCAATAATTTTATATCATTAGGCTGGGTGAGTTTCATTCATGTGTCTTTGCGAGTGAGATATGAAATAGAACCCTTAATTCAAAATGCCCTTATGCCCTTAATTCAAAATACAAACGAAAAAATGTAATAATCTTATTTTCTTTATTTTCAGGTGAGTTTGTAGTTGGAGAACCCTTGATGGTGTAGAGCGCCATATCATTCGCAGATGTATCGCAGTGAGTGAGTATACATGCATACGTGAAAGTGACACACATTGCTTTTGTCTATTAATATTTTGTGTGAGGAAATTCTTTTTTTCACAATGGAGCAAACCAACAGCCAAAATTGTCATCAGAAATCTACAGTTAAACGACGTGCTCACATTCACGAAGTTAATTATTAAAATCGCTAATTTGATTTGTAAATTTCAAGGAAACTTTCACAGAGTGACAAAACGTTAATTACAAGTTTTTGATAAATGGAGCAAACACAATAGACATACCTTGTACACACGTCTCTCAATTTTCTATCAAGACAAGATATTAAAAAAGAGATCATGTATTGACGGTGTAATGTTAAAATGATTAACTAGTAGGCAGCATCAGGAAAAATTGCTACTGAACAAAACGACGTATAATAGTTTTCCAAAAAGTAGCTATCACACTGTCCTACAACAAGTAATATGCGAATATGCGTCCCATCGGGGCGTAAAGGGTAATCGGCTGTCGGCTGGATAAAAGCCCTAGATAAAAAAAAGAACACTAATTTAATATGTTAACATAGTCTTCACTAAAACTACAGTAACAGTATAAATTTATACAGCACAACAGTTCTTTACACACCAAAAATAAAGAAAGTGGTTTTATAACGCAACACGTGAATAACAAATATTCAATAGGACAGGCTCTTCCTCGGAGACTTGCTGCATGACGTCATGACGCTATGATGCACGGATTATGATAACTCAGCCGGTCCGTGCAGTATGAGATATGAGGAAATAGCATAATCAAATACTTGCGTTTTTAGTAAAAATCAAAATTGTTTCATTGTTGTTTTTGGATTTTCTCGAGTTCCTAGTTACGTAACGAAACCATTGACACTTCTCACGTGTTCATAAGCTGCTTATCTTTCACTCAATTTTTGCGCGCATGCGAAATTTCTAATAAAGATAGGTGGTTCACTGTTAGACAGTGGCCATCTATTTAGATTGACAATGTACAATCCCAATCTTTCCTCTTCTCTATTAATATTAATTTGTTCATGCCATGACGTACGCTAATATAGTTCTTCTACATCTAAAGAATTCAAAAAGAAAAAAAGTTTTTAAACGTTCAAACGAGTCATTCGATAATTTATTAACGACTGACATTCATGCACTGATCTTTTAATGAACTTACATTTTATATTTATTCTTAGGGAAAAATCTGATGTAGTAAGTAAAACCATCGCAACGTATACAACTGTTTAGACGTTCACAGCATGTCCCAATCCATCAAGAAATTTTGGATGTGGCACATCGCATGCGTCTGTTTTCCTAAGAATTCCGTAAGGAGAATTTGGAATTTCCCATTTTCAATCGAATACAAGTTTCATGTTTTGCGTCAGAGCAAATTCCTGTCTTGTAAAAAAGCGTAATAAAAATATCGCGATATCCGTGTTATTCAGCGCACTCCCGACGCAAGTTCCTCGAAAATTCCTTGAAGGGCTCCGCGGCGCCGGGGCGCATCGACGCCGGGAGCTCAGGGAAGAGCGTCGATGGGCGCCCTCTGCAGAGTGGCAGACTCCCAATAAACCAAAGCGCCGGGGCCACTTTTACGACGCCGGGGTTCCAGGAAGACCCGCGCCCTCGGCGCTGATATCGTCGCTCGCTCACCGCCCCTCACTGCCACTCCCCCGCGCTCCTGTCTGCCTTCGACAACCCGCCCCGCCCTCCGCCACGTAGCGCCTTGGCCGGGCGAGCAGATGCAGTTTTATCCACTCCACCCGCTGGCTCCTCTGTCGTGCTTGGCGTTTCGTCGAGGCTGTCGTGTTTACCAGCACTCAATTCGTTTCATTTCTTGGTTTTAGCCTGCTGCCATCGACTCTCACGTTCTTTCTACCATGTCCCCTTCGAAAATGTCGCCTTTTGGTCCTACTTTTGCTGCTAACCTCCAACACTTTGATTGGTATAATTTCTACTACGGATACTTCTCCCTATCACATTGTTATTCTTTTTAATTCCCTGATCACTCATTCACTGCTGCCAGTGAGCCTCGAACTACATTCTCTCCCATCCCTGCCCACCAATATCAATTCAATTTACTTCTTTCTCGTTCACCGGTTCCCTATATGCCTGTGCTCTTAAACCACGTTCTCTTTCCTCATCCTCATCTTAAACTTCTTTAACTTATTCTCTCCGCCTGCTTCCATCGTTCCCGTGCCCACCGGAACCGTCATCCTTGCGTCACTGTTGCTCCCTCATCATCGGCATCGAGATTCTCTATCCAATTCCTCTCCTCGCCTATCAAACCCACCTCGCTGCTTCATCGTTCCAACCGTCCCTCCCGCCCCACCTGGTCCTCACCATCGCCCACTCCGCGCCGCCTCCTCGCCGGGCGCTATCTCCAGGAGGGCTATCGGGCGCGCCCGTCAGCGCGCGGGCCTTCCGGAGCCGGAAGCCCTCTGGCGGCGCCCCTTATCAGCCAGGCGCCGCACCACGCCGCCCCCGCCGGCGACGGCTTTTTGTCTCCCTCCCTCCCAGCGCCGACGCCCGGGCGCTGCTGCAGGCGATGCTAGTCAAGGCCCGCTCAAGACACTGCATGCTGCACGAGGCGATGCTCACGGCGTTGCTCATAACCCTGCGGCCATGCTCGAGATTGCTGCTCGAGGCGCTGTTCGAGGCGAGACTACTCAAGGCTTAGCTCGAGACACTACTGCACAGGCGGTGCTCATAGCGTTGTTCACAATGCTGCCACTCAAGGCCATGCTCGAGATTGCTGCTCGAGACGAGACTACTCAAGGCTTAGCTCAAGGCACTACTCTACGAGACGGTGCTAGAGGCGGTGCTCATGCCGTTGCTCACAACACTGGCACTTATGGTTATGCTTGAGATTGCTGCTCGAGGCGATGCTAGTCAAGGCCTCGTTCAAGACGCTAATGCATGCGGTGGTACTGGAGGCGATGCTCACAGCGTTGCTCACAACGGTGGCATTTATGGAGATGCTCGTGACTGCTTAACAGGCGCTGCAGAAAACAATGCTGCAATGGTTGCATCTGTATTTTAATTGAACCGTAAGCTGCAGTTACGGTATATTCGTTATACGGTTGGAATTCAGTTGTGTATCCTATAGATAATAAGATGGCAATTGGTGTGAAACGATATATTGTTGACCACAAAAGTGACTAAAATGCGAAAGATGGATCATCAAGGTGGAGGGATGAATCTTATTTGTATTTTTCATAATTGTAAATATATTTGTGCTTGAAAAGATGCTTGAAAATGATTACGGTAATTCTATAGACTATGACTTGTAACACGTGCAATAAAAACAAGATCTTCGATAGAATGTTAGCAACAAAATACACAAATTTACCAGAGAACTAGTGGGTTGCTACAGCATAAATGCTACATGTGAGAGGAAAAGGGGTCCTATGGCACCAAAAATTGGCTGATTTCAAACGCCACGCGTTATTACTGTAGCATCTGGCTGTGTCTTCACCAGTGACGCACTCAGTGTGAAAATGTAAACGTACAATGAAGTATGCGGATTAACAGAATAAAATCTTTGCATTTTTCAGTGATCATCAAAATAGATTCATTGGTTTTGTATTATATTGGTTAACAAGGAAAAAACGTGAGAAAACACTAGCAAGTTACTTGGAAAGCAAGTCGTTGGAGAAACGCACGCAGAGAAAGGATGACGGAGGTGTCTAAAGCGCTGCGTTTGAGAAGGTCGGAAGGTCACGGGAAGGGAAGGTGTTGAGGGGGCGTTGGGGGGCTCCTTCGCCTTTGACGCCAGCGTCTCCGCGTCGTCCTCGTCGATGTCGTCGTCGTCGACGGCGTCGCTGGGGGCGAAGGCGTCGGAGCAGACCCTATTGATGAAGACCGGGATTTGTCTGGTGGGCGAGGGTGAACTTCAGCCGAGAACCTTTGACATGACGCGAGGGTAGGGCGAAAGACGTAGAAACTCGATGGGGGAAACTCCCCTTTTGAATGTGTCGCGTAATCCTGTTTGTAATCAGAAACACGGAACCAGAACAAAAACATGTACGTTTTACAGAAGCAATGCATTAACATTTCAATCCTAAAATGTTATTTAACTCGTTGGCCGTAGACAAGAGATTCATTAGGCAATTGCCCTGGTAATTTATAGTAAATTTATTGTAGTAAGTTAATCAAAGTAAAACTTCTTCAAACTTCAGAACAAGATGCAAGTGCGTTTTAAAATGAAACTTTCGTAAACGTTTAATGTTGAACCATACTGTATTATTTTAGTATGAAAACAAAGAAAGATGTAATTGTTGACGGCAAAGGAACAAGATCTGATTGTACGGCCTGCAGGACATTTTTTTCTCATACGATTGACTATCACATCGTTCTGAGTAGACTCATACAAATCAGTTACTATTATATCCTTTCTTCTTTATAGATAATATAATGCAGCACGTTCGTCCTGAAATGATGAGTAAAATGCGCTAATATCGCAGCAGTTTCCTTCAGTCGAAATTGAATCTTTGGATTAAGGAGACGGTGTGTTTCAGGTCGTTACGGGGAAACGACATAATTGCAATTTCATCTTCCTACCCAGCTCGCCTTGCTCCTCGGATCAGACGGCGCTCTTCACTTCTCGCGGGTGACTCTGAGCGACGCCTCAAGGAGCGATTTCGTGGGCGTTGCCACCCACAGCCACGAGAGGGCGCCGCCTGCAGGTGGAGAAATTTCCGCGCGAGGCAGCAGCGGCAGAGGCGAGAAGAGATAGCGACCAACAGGGAAAAGCAGCAGGTCAATTCAGAATGAAATAGTGACTGTCAAAACAATGATAAATGAAAGTGGATAAGACGGATGGATATGTGCAGGATATGTAAATGAACCTGTTTGATGTGTCGGAAATTGGTTGAATTGCGGGTGAGATGATTGGTGATCGTAGAGTGAGGTTTCGAAAGCTGCAATCGAGGCCCTGTTAATGAATGTTCTCGAAATTACAGAGATGTGGGCTTTGTATTTCCCTGCCCCAAAGATTGAGGTATATTGGTGACATTAGTTAATAGGTAAATGGATCATAATAATGAGATTTCAAGTGTTGTTGGAGCACTAGTGAACCGAGAGTCAACGTAAAGTGGAGAATAGAAATGAAACACTTTTCCGTGAATCTGCCTAACTACAAATTCTTCAAGGATTTGGTAGCGGTGGGTGGTATCAGGCTCTAAAAATATCTCACTGATCGCTTCTACATCCAACCACCAAGGCAAAGGAGAAGACGGTGATGCAGGTGGTAGTAGAAGGGAAGGCAGAGAGACGCCAGTTGAGGCGTGAAGAGTGGCACCGACGGAGACGGTGGTGGAAGCGGAGGCGGAGGTACGGCGCGTGTCCTCATTAATTGTGATGTATCTGCGCGCGCGCCCGCCAGGCGGCAGCTCCGTCGCTCATTATCCGGAGGGGTTCGCGATTAAGTTCCCCCCGCTGCTGTCATTTCTCTGCTGTCAGAGCGCGCGAGCGGAGAGCGGAAGACGCTGCTGTTCCCATCACCCACTTCTTGCTCCCTCCCTCGCTCTCTCTCTCTCAATCTATTTTTTTTGTTTTATCCGTTTATTCAAGCTACTTCATTCCTTTCTTCATTCTGAGTTCAAGTTTCGGAGTGGCAAAATTGTCTTATTATTCATCCTCTCTCAAGTAACCAGGGCTGGTATGGTTCTTTGGTGGTTAAACCATCCACGTCACAGCAGAAATTATCAAATTGACGTGGTTCGCTTTCACCAGTTAACCAGGTTTGCAAATAGTTATTTTCATCACGTTTTCTATTTCAGCGATTCTGTGTTCTAGCTTCGTTTCATCTGACACTCAAAGAAAACCAGAATCAGTACGTCACCTCGCCTTTGTTACTTGCCTTTTTAACAGGACTGTTTTGATCATTCTTCTTATTCTTTCCTGCGGGGATATTCACTACCAGGTACAAACAACTGATACTTATCCTTCTGAGTCAACTATAAAATGACAAATGAAGGTTTAGAGCGAATGGTACACTATCATTATGTATAACGCCAATTACGCCATCGATTGTGCTAAAAGCGAATACACTATTAAACGCAGAACGGTTTCCCTTGCAGTGCCGCATTGAATACCTTCGCCGTTTCCGTCGTCTGCAGGCAGCCTTCGACCTGCTTCCCCTCTCCGCCTTGTCCGCCGTGAACTGCGCGCGTGCCCTGCCACTCGGGTGGATTTATTAGGCGTGTCGGCGCCGGGCAGGGCTCAGGGCGGGGGTGGGCGCCGCCGGCCTGCAGGCAGGTGGGAGCGCGACCCCGCCCTCGCCCTCGGCCCCGCCCCCGCCCCGCCCCGCTCTGGGGCAGTGGGTCGCCCCGGGATTACAGCCAGCAGCATCCTGCGCCCGCTTTGTTGCTGACTTGCCCCGCCCCTCCGGCGCCGCCGCCCGCGCCGCTGCGTGCCGCGCCCTTGTTTCCACGCTTGGTGCCCCCTTGTGCGGCGGCAAGGAACCGCATCCCAGTGGCGCGAAATGCGGAGTGTCCTTTCCCTCGACGCCGCTGCAGCTAGGTCGAATTCAGTCGCTGTCTGGAGGAGAATTGTAGTGGCCGGCTGCTCTGATCGGTAGTTTTCCGTGGTTTCTCCGATCAACACCAGGCGAATGCCGGAGCAGTACCTTACCAAACGGGACACGGACCGCGCGCGATCTGTCCTTCCTCTTCCTTGTCCTATCCTCTCCCCTTACACACACACACACTAACATGCACTACACTACCACATATTCCGAGAGACCGGTCGGGAGCTTAGAGCTTGTCCCGGATGGGGCGGTGCCCCGCTGGTGGGAGAGTCCTGGTTAGGGGGAAACCCCACTAGCCAACGGTAGGTCGGCGCCGGATCTTACCATCCAGCGGGGGAAGATTACCGCCATCTCCCGAGAAAAAAACATGCACTGCATTAACGAGACTAATGACCAAAGCAGTTGACGCGCCCGGAAACATGAAAAAATCAGTCAATCAATCAATCGACGCCACTGGTCTCCTGATCCTACTACTTTGCCTCATCTCTACACCTCGCGTCGTCAAGTTTGTAATTCATCTGAAATACTATTTCTCAGGCCTCGTGAATGTAAAGTGGTTCATATTTGTCCTGGTTATCGTTAAGGAAATGTTACATTGCAAAGAATTCATGTTGCGTAACATAACTGGGTGTTGCAAAATGAACAAAACACTAGGGTCAGTTGAATGAGCAGGGGTGCTGTCTCGCATATTGAGAATGATCCCAAGTGTGTATTCTTGTACATTTCCATCAATGCGCACTAAAAAATAATGTATGCCACTCGTAGGAAAGTGACATTGGCGGTCTCTTTTCGGCTCCTTTTGACGCATCGTCAATCAACATTTCATTTGTACGCCATTCACTTTCTGTTCTAAGTAGGCCAATAAGTATTACCTAATAAAATATCCTTTTCACAATCTTTGCTAATGTGCAATTGTAAGTTGATATTTTTCAAGTATTCTAAATTGCTGACCATTTTGATATTTTTATATTTGTAAGAAAAATTCTAGTTATCCTTAATAATAATGCGGTAATAAATTACATTTCAATGCATGTACTGAGTCAGTCTATGATCATCATCAATAGAAGGTCATTACGGAAATATAATGGTGATCAGATTTCTCTTTTTGACGTTTGTCAATGTTTTTTGTACCTGCGAGATTATTCATTTCTTGCTAATTATTTCCCACGCATCATTTTTTATCCGCTTATCAAAGCTTTGTTTAAAAAGCAGATTATTATCAACAAACATTCTATTTATTCTACTAATAATGTTCAACTGTACGATGTGCAGATAAAGTGTAGTGATTCCAGATCAAACTAATCGGAATATTTCGTTTACTCACACAGTATTGAAAGTGATACACAGGTTATCCGGAAGGTATTCAGGATCAACTGATGAATTCTGTGAAATTTCAATAGAATGGAGATTACATTTCTGCGTATTTGCAAAAGTAATTTTATTTCATTTTGTATCAGCATCCTTCATACCAAAAATATGGGAAAATGAGGAGAAAACGATTGTACTCGTATATTCCCACTTTTTAAAAAAAATGAGCTTTTTAATTAGTATTCCTTGAAATGCTTGAAATTCAAAGAGCATATTAAATCTCTGCATAGATATATTTCGAGTACTCTCTCCCCACGTTCTGTTGGATTCTTCTAAATTTTCGAAAATATCTTAATTTACTTCATTTTCTTGTCATTTAATTTACGCGAAAATCCATCGACAAGGAATTGCGTTAAACATGATTGCATCATAAGTTTCGCCAGGTGGATCACCACTTCTTTCAAAAGTAGTATTGATAACTTTCTGGAGTAACTATTTCTCAAGCGGACCAAAAACCGGTGGAGGCCAAGCGGGACCGGACAAGTGAGAACAAGAGCGACAGTTGTAAGGAGAGGCAGACAGGCGTAATACGACGCATTTGTTCAAGAAGTAACGACTTGGTGTTCCAAAGGTTTCATTTGTGAATGTTCCTAAATAAAAGAAAAGCATTTTTGTTAAAAAACTTAATTGAATTTTGGCTATGAAATCACAATAAATCATTCGCCGCGCCCAGTTCACCAGACCAACGCAACGCAATGCCATGCCATACCAATTCTTGGTAGCTAGTAAGCGCTGCATATGCATAATACTTCAATGGACTTATTATGTAATCCCTATCAATTTCGTTTAATGAATTTGGAGGACTAGAAGGTGATTACATTACCAAAGTTCATCACGGACGAAATGCATTAATTGATTCTTAACTAAACCAACAATGTTGCCTTGTGGAACACCAATAATTTCTCAGTTAGTATTAGTAACTACCTCAAATCACCACCACTCAAGCGGCGCGTAAGGAGGCGGCAGCGGTGGCTCAGGCGGGGCGTGGGCGTGGGCGGGGGCGGGGCGCGGGGGGGGGGGGTAAGCGGCGGCTGGCTGCCGGAATGCGGGCCGCGGGCGGCGCCGGGGAGTCGAGGCCTGGGGTTCCAAGGGTGCGGTAAAGCACATTACCCCCTCCGCGCTGTCAGCGGCGGCGCTTCCGCAGCAGCCCGAGGTTAGAGCGGGTGGGCGGGGCGGGGGAGCAGGGGCGCCAATATCCCCGCGTGTTCCGCACCATTGGGCGGCGCTGTAATTGAAACTCGCTGAGCAGCGCCGCAAGCGGCCGGATTTTGCATTTCACTTACTCCGAGGCGATATTTAATTTCTGCCCCAGAAAAGGCGCCGCGGGGCGGTGGACGCGATGGTGGCGGCGCGGGCGACGGTGGAGGCGGAGCGGTGGGGGCGGTGCGAGCAGGGGCGGGTGGTGGCTGTGGGAGTCGTCACAGGAGAGTGGTTAGTGGACGGACACCAGGGGAATGTGAACAAGTGTGTAATTTTAGGATTGAATGAAACTAGAGAAAGAGATGGTATAGTGATAGAGATTGGGTGACTTCGCAACATGTGTGGTAATGGGAACGCGGCAGGGGTGATGTTCTTGGAGGGGGCGAGGGCTGGGGCTGGGAGAGAAGCTTGGGCGCGGGTGAACGCAGTGGTGGGCGAAGGTGAACACCCACCGCCTCTCGAAAGGTCGGGGATGAGGGCTCCCTGCTTTTCAAATCGACGTTGCTCATTATAGGGCTCCGAACCACTGCCGGTTTCCAATTTCAGCTCTCACGATGGCGCTTTGGCGTCATATTCATTACTCTTTAAAATATACAGTGCTTATTTTATATCGTTAGTCGCCTTCTGTGTCTTCCTATTTTTACAGAATGTTTCATGTGAAAAAAATGTTAAATAAATGTTTTTTATATAAATGCAATGTAATTATAAAAATATAATAACTTAGGGGTCGGTATCTTCACAAAATCCTTTCGTGAGTTAAGATAACAATAGTTTGAAAGCTTATTATATGGATATAACCTTATTAGCTAGAATGCGTATTGTTCGCAATCGTACGGCAACTATCAAATGCTGCTAGGCTGAACTAGCAATGCTAAAAAATGGAATACATTGTGCGGATTTCTGGAAATGACGTTTAAATGTCTAGGGTTTTCCTGTCACGTACAGATTTAAAGTTTCGGAAACAGTATTTTAGATATGAGTTCTGTAAAACCGATATTTATAAATAATGTTAATGAATAGTATAATTTTTCGTACCTCTAAATACCAGAAAATGAATTGATCAGAAAAAAGAAACTTTTTCTTTAATGTGACATTTTATTTTTTAAACAGAAGATGCTGTACGTGTCATCGAATATTTTCTGGTCAAGTGTTTTAAGCATTTCGGTATTCGGATCTTCACACAAGTGTATATCATGTGAATGTTAAGAGATTAAAACATCAAGTTCGAAATTTTCAAAAATCAATGTCATGAAAAGATTGGTTCTAACTCATGAACAGAAAAAAGTGTTTAAAAGTCATGTAAATAGAAATAGCCAGATTTTGAATATCCCCAAAAACTTAATAACTTTTATGAGTTTTTAACCACAAAAGTCACGAACAAGCTCTTGGGTTTACGTGTATATTTTGTGAACGAATTAATTGTAAATAATTGAATGTGTTTGCTATTTTATTGTAAATACCGCAAAAAATCTGTTGTGAAAAAATAGTGAACCAGTTTAAGCTACACAGCTACTGACACATCCAACTTGTCTCATATAAAAATGATATATAAAGTCGTTATGAAAATTATGTTGGAAGAGCCTTTTGAAACGTCTGAGAAATACAAAAGAGGTCTCAGATGTAAGGACAACTGAAAACGTTTGATTCATGTGAGAACTCGTTCGTCCGCTCCTCTGTTCAGATGCAAGCGAGCGTGATGTCTTTCCCCTCAGAGTCTCTGAGGGCCGAGCCTCATGCGCGGGGGCAGTAATGGTCTGGCGGGCGGCCGAAAGGGGGCGGGGCGGCGCGGGGCGGCGGACCGTATCGACGTCATAATTGCAAGGGCCCTGCTGACTATAAACATGAGACGGCTGTGATTTATTCGAAGTAAATTATATATCGGCGTGGCCCGAGATGCCTATCGCCAGCGCCCGAGTTTTCGAGAATGCGCCGGCTCTCCCGCCGTGCGCCGTCGTACTCCTCCCCACTACGCTCCACTCTACTCCGCTCCGCCCACCCCCTCCACTCACTCCATTTTGCTACGCTCCACTCTACTCCGCTCCGCCCACCCCCTCCACTCACTCCATTTTGCTACGCTCTACCCTACTCCGCTCCACCTGCCCCCTCGACCCACTCCACTTTGCTACGCTCCACTCTATTCCGTTCCGCCCGCCCCCTCGACTCACTCCATTTTGCTACGCTCCACCTTACTCGACTCACTCTATTTTGCTACGCCCTACCCTACTCCGCTCCGCCCGCCCCCACAACTCACTCCACTTTGCTACGCTCCACCCGCCCCCTCGAGTCACTCCACTTTGCTACGCTCCGCCCTACTCCGCTCCACTTTGCCCCACGACTCACTCCACTTTGCTACGCTCCACTACTCCCTCCCGCGCTATCTCTGCCCCGTCTCGTCCCTTCCTTCCCTTACCGCCTGATCCGTGCCGTCCATCCCTCCGCCTCGTCCACCGCCTCGCACTGCCCTGTACCCTCCCTCCCTCTCTGCCCCACCCTCACCGTCCAGGGGGCGGCGCGCCGCCATTCTTGCCTTGCCTTCCCCCGCCTTGCCCGCACAAACCCCATCTCCAGCACAAACTCAGCCCCACCGGCGCCGCCGCTCCTTCCATTTGCGTTGTCGTTCTTGTTCACTCCAATCCAGCACCAGTCTAGGTGGCTCAGTGCATGAACTGATGTCACTGCAGTGTCCCTGACGGAAGGGGAATTCAATCGCTGTCTGGAGGAGAATTCTAGCGACCGGCTGCTCTGATCGGTAGTTTTTCGTAGTTTCTATCAACAACCTGGCAAATGCCAAAGCAGTACCCTAACAAACTAGCCACGAACCGCGCGCGATCTTTCTTTCCTCTTCCTTGTCTTATTCTTAGCCCTTACTTACACAGACTTACACTTACAAGCACTACACTACTACACATGCCGAAGGACCAGTCCGAAGTCTGTAATTACTAATCAATCAATCAATCCTCCAACTCAAGCTTGGAATTAGGATTTTCCATTAAACACGTGATTTGGGGTTTAGCAGTGAGTCTGCTTAATTTCCACCACAGGACCGGTGTTCGAATCCCGTTCGATCAAAGGGGATTTTGCGGATAAACTGTGTTCACGGTAGGTCTCTTCGGGGTACTCACGTTTCCTCTGCATTTTATTTCACCATCTTCTTCTTGATACTCATAGCATTATCAACACAAACACACATGTGTATATTTGCTATTACTTCATTTATTTTATTGGAACCTTTGTTACGACTAAGGAGATGTCATTGCTGTTACATCCACTGTAGTTTCCGCACTTACGCCGCCTTTCACTCCACCTCTTTCTATCATTATTTCCAACTTAACATTTCTTTGGTATTGCAATGCTGTCACTGATGCACGCGAAATATTGGGCCTACAAATGTATCTTTTGAATAGTTTTTCTGGTAGTTTCTCCACCTAAACTATCACCACCAGCACTACTTCCTCTCGTCAATCAACCTTCCCGCCGCAACCGACACCGGTACCCCTTCCAACCGTCCCCACAAGTCCTTGGCGATAGCATCTGACGCTAATCGTGCTCGCAACTTCAAATGGCTTTCTCCCTCCAATGACCCTCCGCCGGCGCCCTAGCATTCGTCTACGGCGCGGCGCGTGGGTGGCCTGATGGAATTGTAACGAACTGTCATCACAAGCCTTTTTCTCGCCTTCGTGGCGTTGATCGACTTTCTGACCCCAAGCTTGACTTCTTGCCTCGTGTGGGGCCGGAATGGAAAATAATCTGTGAACGATTAGTTGCCCTGTTTGAAAGTCGGTGCTTTTATTGTGTGAATACAGAACTATCGCAGTTTATTTTTACCTTTTATTTTATTCTACACTGTAAATAATGTTATTCGGTTCGGTTCCATATTGGATCAACAAAACTGCTATTTATTCTACAAATAACGCGTGCTTTTTTAATGCCATTATATTTTTGAAATAGTTAAATTAGTGTAGAAAGTACTTTCAATATCTGAACGCACACAATACACGCAAACAATTTAAGAAAGTCCCTTTCATTCAGTTAATTGTTTGCACTTTACGTTTATTAGTAATGACATCTCGTAAACTGATTGACATAATACATGCGTAGTACGGTTATTCAAGTATTAGTGATAGTTATTCCATTTTTTCACTGTTAAAATACTGACCAATTCGATAAAACAAACTGTGGGTGTTTATGTTGGCGCAAAGGAATGTGGGATGGCGATTTCCGCGTAACTTCTGAACGCACCTATGCTGACGACAGATAATGTTGCCACGCCCTCTTCCTGCATTTATAAGGTTGTGCCGGTTCTAAGGCATTTAGTCTCCGATTAAAATTAGTCTACGATTGGTGAGTTAGAACATACACTCTGATACAATCAAGAGTTTCAGTAACAAAAAATTAAACTCCGGATAGGATAACAGTGCTCCCTTCTCTATTTCGTTAAGAATAGAGACACTTTAATAGAAGAATAGTTCAAAAACATTATCTAACCCTTGTGAGAATGCCGTAGATTGTAGCAATGTTCCATAGTTCTCTGTAAGTCAACCTATTACCGCGCAAATCGTGTATTTTCTTCCTACAATAAACATATTTGAGAAAAATCAATATTTTCCTACTTTGTTGCGCACTGAAACAGGCTGCAAGATGTGGTGTGAACCGTGAATGCGGGTCTAATGGGAGTGTCGGATGCCTCGCCGCGGAGTGTGGTGATGAGCCAACGTTGGCGCGAGGGCAGCGCTGTGTTCTGCTCTGCGCTGTAATGAGAGTTGCTGGGCGAGCGGCGCCCTGCGCCCTCGCAGATGCGCTTGGCCGCGTGTTGGGCGGATGCGTAGCTCACCAGCGAGAAGTGCGGGCGAGGGGGTTAATGTGATGCGTAGGCCAACGCGAAATGATGTTGGTCGAGGGAAGAACGTTTGAGCAAGTGGGGAAGAAGAGATATTGACGATTGGGAAGCGAGGAGAGTAGTAATGGTAATAATAATAATAATAATAATAATAATAATAATAATAATAATAATAATAATAATAATAATAATAATAATAATAATGCCCGGGATTCGAAGAAACAAACATGTCTACTTGTAGATGCGGCTGTGCTGTGCGATCAAAATGTCGCAACCAAGGAAAAAGGGAATCATCTTAATTGCGAATTTGGAAATCGAGATCCGCCGAATGTAGGTGTAAAAGCAGAGGTCGTCCTGATAGTTATCGGAACTCTGGGATTTGCTCCGCAAAATTAGTGTAAGCATTTCTCTAAACTCCCTGGTCATTCAAAAGACTGGGAAGTGCAAGACTTTGCTTTACTTGGAATAGCCTACATTTTGTGCAAGTTATTGTAGAAGTATCGACAGTCCCTAGATCTGCTCTGTAGAAAGCTGGTTGCAATCTAGAGTAGATTTTATATTCAACCGCGTCATAACAGCTTTAGTCGTGAAGTAGAGTAATAATAATAATAATAATAATCATAATAATAATAATAATAATAATTTTAGCTTTTACGAGTGAAACTGTGGAAATTCAAATGAACACTCAGGAAGGTGCGCGCTCCAAAGTAGTGGGGACATTCACACACTAAAAACACGAACCCTTTTTTACTTAGTCGGGGGAACCATACCCGAACCGCTTTTGCATTACTTCAGAATAGCGTCTTGTCGTTTACCCTCGGGAGCTTATCTCATTAAATTGACCGGGAGCGGTGGCTCAATGCATCAACTGATGTCACTGCAGCGCCTCTGACCGGGAGGTCCAAGGTTCGAATCCTGACGGCGGCAGGATTTTCGACCCTAGCTTTTCAGCTAGGTCGAATTCAGTTGATGTCTGGAGGAGAATTCTAGCGGCCGGCTGCTCTGATCGGTAGTTTTCTGCGGTTTATCCGATCAACACCAGGCAAATGGCGGAGCAGTACCCTAACAAACGGGCAACGGACCTCGCGCGATCTTTCCTTCCTCTTCTTTGTCCTATCCTCTCCCCTTACACACAAACTAGCATACACTACACAACCACATATTCCGGGAGACCGGTTGGGAGCTTAGAGCTTGTCCCGGCTGGCGCGGTTCCCCGTTGGTGGGAGAGTCCTGGTGGTGGGAGCTATTATATGAGACACAAGAATTGGGAAAAGGAAAGTGGAGCGACAAAGAACTCGCTGGTGCGATGAAATAACAGCTACAGCCTCTGGTCAAGAAAAGCGAAAGAAACTTGTTGAAACGTCTCACACATAGTGAAGGTGATAGATGCGACAATTACAGGGAGTTCAACGATCAATAATGATGAGGAGTGTGGTCAATAGCAGCCAACAAGATTGACACTGGTCAATAAGTGAACAGTGGTTAGTGATGGTTAGGCTCCGGATTTTGCATATTTGCATGTTTTTTCCCCCCTTAAACATAATGATATGGATAGAGCACATAAATTCGTTTCTTATTGTTTGGGATCGATATACAAGTCCTTATAGCGCATATTTTTGCATATTTATGATGATTGAGCATATTTTCATTTTAAGAGCGTATATTGCAAAATTTACATTTTTAAAAAATGTTTTTGTTCCTTCATAAAATTAGGAGGAACGTTGAAATGGCTTTCGAGTTTCTCTCATATCTGTGTGACTAGAGCGGCACAGTTCATCAGGAAGTCGATCCAAACATGTCCGATTGAACTATGTAGCAAAGTCATTCAACAATTTGCCATGATCAATAGGACGAGTCTTAACAAAAGAAATAAAGAAAATTAAAGAAAAAAATTCTGGTTTGAGAACGGAAAAAAAGTGATGTGGTATTTTACAGGGTGAAACGCATGGTGTTGAAAATTACAGAACTAAAGAAATTGAAGATTTTAAATATTGTTCCCTCAACTCAAGCGAAGTTGAAAGAACTTTGTCTGTATAAGAACATTCTTGCGGGTTACACAAAACGATTCATCCCATAAAATTTGGAAAAAATGTATTATAACCTCTTTCAATTTGAAATTAAATTAACTGTGTATCATTCATCATTTAAATTGAACAATTTTGTGGAGACATAGATCAATACGCACATTTCTCTGTGCATATTGTTCTTTTTAAGTGTATATTTTCCTATTTTTTAAAGCATATTTTCATGCATATTTTTAGGATTTTTGTTCATATAAATCCGCACCCTAGTGACGGTGGTATAATCAGTAGTCAGTAAATAATAAGTGGACAATAATACTGCCAGTCGTCAATTACGAGGACAGTAATCAATATCAATATGGTCAGTGAATAAAGTGAACAAGAGTCAATAATATAGCCAGTGGACATTTTGCTTTGAATAAACGCTCTCCAAGACTATCTCACCTGAAAGCGGTTACAATTTTGAGCCACCCCACTATTTAAGTAGGAGACATTGCCCAACATTGAAATCAATGGCTTTATTTGTAATTATATATTTATTTCTTATTATTTTGCTACATCAAAGATTGTGTTGATGACTAATTTAGATTCCAAAAGAAGTAAAGCCAATTTTATATTCATAATTTTTTAATGTGTTCATTGATATGAAAAGGTGTAAATCCTTTGTTGTTGATTTTTGGTGCAAAAACGAACTTTCAAAATTTCTCACACATACTTTATTGTTTCTGCCTAGCTGATTAACTAAACACCCATCATTTTGCTGCATCGTGGATTGTAGTGATTGACTAACAACCGACTTCATCTGGCAATGCAATTTTCGTAATAAACTTGTCACTCTGAAATGGCGCAGTCTTAACGGGAATGAAACATCGATTTTTACATCATTAACAAGTAAATCAGTTGGTAAAACATTTCTTCGATAACTACGTACCAAAAGCTTTGAATTACATCCAGTTAATATTTTAATTCGGGATGTATCAAAAATAAACAAAACTCACATACTAAAAATAAACGTCATCCCTAAGGAAAATTAATGGACCCATTGGAATAGTTCTACGAAACTTTTTTCTCAAAAGGTAGATTTAAAGTGCATGGTGTTGATCAAAAGATAGGGAATATAGGTCAGAGGAGGTCAAGAGTAATGACGTACTAGAAGAACGTGGAGCAAGGAAACTTATTGATTAGCTAATTTTTTGATGAACTTCTCCAACACGGAAAATGCATTGAACATGATGGTCGTGTGCGTGTTTAACTTGAGCAAAATAGAGTGAAACAAACAGAGAGAGAGAGTGAGAGAGAGAGACAGAGAGAGACAGAGAGAGACAGAGAGAGACAGAGAGAGAGAGAGACAGAGAGAGACAGAGAGAGATTTTTATAAAAAACACACTGAGATCAGAAAGATACTTGTAGCATTTTGGTGGTTGCTATTTAGAAATTTAATTCAGCATGCGCGTCAACGAAAAATATGTGAAGATCGTACATTTTCATATTTGCTCTTATAGTATTCTTGAGACAATTTTTTCTAAAAATAACATTAAATTTCTTTCTTACAAAAAATTAAATTTTTTGCGTGATTGAATATTAAACTGAACCGAAAAACGAATAGCAATTATAAAACAAATTTCCCAAGCAAAAGGTCTATAACGATCCACCACTCACACACTTTACCATTTAACTTAAGAGTTCCAAATAACGTCATCCAAATGAGTCTGGATATCAATTTCCTCCTAATGAATAAATAAAATAAACGTAAGTTGAACTAGAGTACTTTTAATAAAAATCTGAAATAAAAATAAAACAAAACTTGCAGAAAGCTTCGCAACGCGTTTTATCAGTGCCTGCGTAGTGACGACCCTTTCGCCCGTCCGTTTCGCCATTTGCAAGAGAACTCTGAAGACCCAGCTTAGCCGCCCGGCCAATAGCCGGCGAAGCCAGGCGGAGTGGCGGGCGCCGTGAGTGAGCAGCGCGTGGATTCTCGCGGTGCATTATGGCCCTTAATGCGAGGCTATGCCCGCGTCGCTAATCAACTGTTGAGGCCGCGCCTTGCTCGCTAATGATGGCAAATTGACGCATGGGATGAGCCTCGCACGCGGCTCAAAGAGCAGCGCGCGGCTCCCGATGCGCTCTCCGCGGCGGCTTGCGATCGCCCGCCCCGCCCCCGCCCCCGCCCACGCCCACGCCTCGTTCCTGCCCCCGCCAAGTCCCCGCCCCGCCCCCGCCCCGCCCCCGCCCCGCTCCCGCCCCGCCCCGCCACCTCCCCGCCCCAGCCCCGCCCCCGCCACGCCACGCCCCCGCCCGCCCCACCCCGCCCCGCCCCGCCCCCGCCCCGCCCCCGCCCCGCCCCCGCCCCGAACCCGCCCGGCCCCGCCCCGCCCCCGCCCCGCCCGTCCCGCCCACGCCCCGCCCACGCCCGCCCACGCCCCGCCCACGCCCCACCACGCCCGCCCACGCCCCGCCCACACGCCCCGCCCACGCCCCGCCCACACACCCGCCCACGCCCTGCCCACGCCCGCCCACGCCCCGCCCACGCCCCGCCCGCCCCGCCCACGCCCCGCCCACGCCCCGCCCACGCCCCGCCCCGCCACACCCCTCCTCCTTCCCGCCACGCCCGCCCCCGTCCCGCCTCCGTCCGCCCAAGCCCCGCCCACGCCCACGCCCACGCCCACGCCCCGCCTCGCCCCCGCCCCGCCCTCGCCTCCTCCCCCGCCCCGCCCCACCCCCGCCCTCATCCCTGCCCCGCCGCCATCCCCGCCCCGCCCCCAGGCCCTCCCATGCCACGCCCACCCACGCCCGCCGACGCCCTCGCTTCGCCCGGCGTCCGCGCTCATTCTCCGCTTTCCCGGAAAGGCCGTGCTGCAGGAGAGCGGTATAGTGTTGCGCGCCTCCCAGCGAAGCAGCCAATAAGCACCCACCGGTGGTGGCGCATCGTAAGGGCAGACAAGGGAATGGGTGGGCGAATATTGATTCTGGGTGCGCCTACTACTTAGGGGCGGCAATTGTAATGTACGGTTTATCCCAAAATGTGACGGGGCTCCTCCTCCTCTTCTGGAACCGAAGTTCTGATGACGATCTGCACGTTCGTCCGCGATATATTTTTTCCAATGACTGGTCAATGACTCAATGGCTGCAATGTGATTCTATCGAGCAATCGTGTGACATATGAGGTTTGTTCAAGAAAACTTTGATTCTTCGGAAAAAATATAATATTCACTAGGATACGCTGATGGGGGTCGTTAATGACTTGGATGGTAATACACTTTATCGAAAGATAGACAGTGTCACCGAAGAGAAGTTATAAAATTCAAATATAGAAACATATAAACTGAGGCTGATTTGTACTATTTTCACTGCAACATTTTGTTGCCGACTTTGCCTTCTATTTACCTTGTCTTGTATTCTGGTTGTAAAACGTAATACTGTATATTCTATTCATAAAATTTAATGAAAAACCATTTCTATACAGGATACACCAAGAAAAGGAAATAGTTTTGAATCCTTTACAGAAACAAATTGGACAAAAAACTTTACGATTGTGCAATTGCTGTATAACGAATTACCAAAGTTCATCTAAAATATTTATGAGAAAAATATCCCAGTTTAAGACAAACAAGGAAAGCAGATGCACAAGCAACCCGTAACACAAGTTAACGTGAGAGCGGGGAGAGTGGCGTAGACATGGCAAGCACCACACTTTAACCGCATATTTATCCAATATTTACTATTAATCGGGCCGATATAAATTGGTATTCAATTGGAAATGAGGCTGTGAGGGCCTAAATAAAACATGTTTGCCCTAAATAGAACATACATTTTAAAAAATCAAAATTTCCAGCTGTACGGGGTTTGGACTCAGTTTCTTGATGAGTAAAAACATTATTATTATTATTATTATTATTATTATTATTATTATTATTATTATTATTATTATTATTATTTAAATATGATAGTAGTAGGTTTGTTTTTGAATATATCGTTGAAAATTTGGTAGTATCAAGAGATATATATTTTTAAAGCCATGGTATATCTAAATGAAGAATGCAAATTTAAAATACGTTTGATATATTGTGCAATGAGTTCGTTGTAACAAACTTCAATTTCACAAATTTTATCCATTTCTACACTCCCTGACACATAGTATTCTATTCAATTCATCTTTATATTGAGGGTATTGTTGAAGAGTTTCCGTAACACGTCGATCTTTAACTGCAAAAAGGGCACGTTCATCGATTTTTTGTCGCTGCCGAGAAGGCACACGAAAAAAAAGGTTGCCCCTAACGTTTAGGTATATTGAATACTTGTACCTTCCTGATCCTTGGCTGTTTCTTGAAACAACAAAAACCTACTCTCGATGCTTAAGTACATGAGCCCGCTTTAAAAGTTTGGATTGAAACTTCCGTCGAAAGGCTGAACTCGTGAGTTTGGTGCAGAAGAAGCTACTCGCTCAGCGGTCGGGAGGGCGAGCTTCGCCGGCGGAGCGAGGAAGGCAGTTAGGCTTTGGACACCGATTTTGCTGATGAGAAACTTTGCTAATGGTTTTATTTGGTTTTATTTTGTGAGTAATACTGAGAGTGAAATTGTGTGTTGTTCATTTTGAATTATTACGAATGTGTTTTTCAATAAGATGCCAGAAGTATGGGTCTCTATTACAAACCTAGTAGCATAATTTTCTGACATTACAGCTATCACTCCCCGTGAAACTTATCTCGAACTCTTAATTTGAAGTACTCTCGAACTCGAAATTTTCAAAGCATCTCAACTGAATGAATTGACTCAATCTTGTAAATGAATGAGTATATAACATTTATAATGAATTAGCCACTGTTTCACACATTCAAAAAGCATTATACGTAGTAAGTGCTTTCGTTAGTTTTTTAAATGTTTACTTAATATAGTTCAAAGAAGTATAGGTTTTAAGAAAAGTTTGGAGTCATTTTAATGTGAAACGCATTCGTAAATAATTGAGTAAGATACAATCTTTTTGTACGGTGAAACCATTGACTGTGAGTTACGTCATGTATGTCTAATAATGTGCGTAAGTAAAATTGTATTATTTTTTAAGCAATATTAGCACAGAAATTACTATTTAATCGAACAGAGTATCAAATGATTATCTTACATTTTACGTTAAATTCGATTGATAATTTCATCATTACCGGCTCGTCATCTGTTGTGGTAATTAGTCCCAAAATATAGGACATGTTTGTACCTCGGAAGGCGACGCGCGGTGTTCTTCCCCTAAATGTTGAAATCCGGCATCGAGTTACATGTCGGGCCGCGGTGTTTTCCTTATCTAGGTATCTCCTACCCGCGGGACACCGTCCAAATGTGTACTGCATGTGAGGGTAAATGTATGTAAGGAAGGGGTTAAGATAAGAGAAATCGCATCATGCGCGATCTTTAGTCCGTTTGTTAGGGTATTGCTCTGACATTCGCCTGGTGTTGATCGTAGAAACCACGGAAAACTACCTAACAGAGCAACGAACCGATAGAATTCTCCTCCAGACAGCGGCTGAATTCGACCTAGCTATGTAGCCTAGCCTAGTGTCGATACATTTTCCACCGACCGGACTCGAACCATAGGGCCTCCCAATCAGAGGTACTGCAGACATCAGTTGATATCTTGAGGCACCTCTGGCGGTTCGTTAAATTAAAAATCCTTTGCGTTCTGACCACCTATATTACGTTGTTCGGCCACTCAGACTCCTAAGGAATAGTGTGGGGTACCTAATCCCTAGGTGTACCCCAAGCGAAGACCAAGGTCTCGTTTTGTAGTTTCAATATAAGCAATGTAGCGTGCAACGAATATAACAGCAGGATTTTAAGACTAGAAAGCACCATTTCCCGGACATGAAGGTCAGAAAAGTACATTGCTTTTCATGGAAAAGAAAGCGGTTTGCATAATTTAATAAATTTTTGCAAAAGGCCCCTGAAATTACCAAAAGGTAATCACATCATTTTTCACACACCATGTGTAAAAATTCGGGACATAAGATCCGCAAAATGGAAGACTGCCAGAAAAATAATATATATAAGAAACATGGGGTCTCTTTATATTATATTAGTTTTAGAATCCAGAAAATTGACAATGAAAATACATTCACAATTTATGTTTCGTTAGTTATGTGTAGCACACTTCCGCTAATACGATCGTTGCTAATACAATCGCTGCAATTTCGTAAGTAATGTTATCACTATCTCCGCAACTTCGTAAGCCAGTTATCCCTATCTCCGCCAGAACGTCTCAATTGTAATTATGTAAATGTAAATATTTAAGTGGTTAGGCGGAAGAGCTGGCCTTACGGCCTGATTCTCGCCAGTAATAAAGACATTATTATTATTATTATTATTATTATTATTATTATTATTATTATTATTATTATTATTATTATTATTATTATTATACAATATGCTTTGCTTAATTATTTCTCCCCTTATTTGACTCGTTGTGAGTCGTGACGTTGTTGGTCGAGCAAAAGCCTCGTCGGGAGACAGGGCGAAGGAGCTGCCGTGGGGAAGGGCGCTGCGTCGCCGGCGCGGGTTGACAGTTACGACCCTCCTCTCGCGCGGCGGCTCGGCTTCGTCTCCGGCCGCCGACAGGTAATGGTAGCCTATTACCTGGCCGGCGCTCCGTGTTCCTAATTGCGCCCATTACCTGGGTTCGAGTCTGCTCACGGCCATCCATCTTGGGCGACACGAAGAAGTGACACGCGCATTACGCCAGGTCTATGCGGCGGCGCGCGTCGCCACCGCCCCTCTCCCCCCTCCCGCGCGACAGTGGCGCTGCCACACTCGCCGTCGTCCACTCTCCCCGCCAGACTTTGTCCCAACCACTCCTGCCGCTTTCTCCACACCCGGCACGCTGCTACCCCAACCGCACACCTGCCCGTCGCCACGGCATCACTCCTTGTCTATTACATCGATCCCCGACCCTGCTATTTTCCCTCGCGTTCTGCCTCCATCCTCTCCCTTGCCCTCACTCCCAGTCTCTCGCCTCCCACTTCAAACTTCCTTCCTGTCTCGGTGGCTGCCTTAGGTTGTGTCTTCGTCCCCGTACCCTGTACCCATTCCCATCCCTGTCTCTCAGCCCTTGCTAGAACCTGTCGCCGTCCTTGTTTATATTCCCGTCGACGCCCCAGTTCTCCAGCCTTCATTGGTATCCATAACCCATCTCCCTCGTTCTGTTCCCGTCCCTTATTTCCTTCCCCGTTTCCGAATCCGTGACCATCCTTCACCCTCTCTCTCCATGTCGGTTTTTCTCTCCGTCCCACATCAACTTTACCCGCTTTCTCCTCCTGCCATGCAGCTCGGTTCCACAGTGTCTGTTGCTCCTTGTCTCGCCCCATCCACGGTGCCCGCATACCTCACTTGCGGCCTTGTCTCGCCTTCATTCACCTCTAGTCCCTCTCCGTCTCCTGGCACTTCAACGCCGCCAACACCGAATCACTCGCCTACCCCGGTCCTCCTTTAATAGATACGAGCCGGTGGAATTTTTTCGATAAGGAGTTCTTTTAACGACAATAGAAACATCGAAAAGCGACATGATGTATTTGACTTGTCTCGCCTTGTCTCGCCTTGTCTCGCCTTGTCTCGCCTTGTCTCACCTTGTCTCGCCTTGTCTCGTCTTCATTCACCTCTAGTCCCACTCGGTCTCCTGGCACTTCACCGCCGCCAACACCGTATCACTCGCCTACCACGATCCTCCTTTAATGGATACGAGCAGGTGGTATTTTTTGGTTAAGGAGTTCTTTTAACGACAATAGAAACATCGAAAAGCGACATGATGTATATGACTTGCCTATTGTTTGGCATTTTTTTAAATATTTGCTACATTACAAGCAAAGTTTTTACTTTTTATTTTATTTAACAAAGTAATGTTATCAGATCAGGTAAATGTGAGGCATTTTTGAATTATGCTGTTATGAGATGCACCTCATTTTTGCTCGAAAGTAGTTTTTTAAAAGCCACTAATTGCTCTGCGAGATTTTCACATTCCATTCTGAATTAGTTGCATTCTTACGATGAATATACATGTATGTGCATTACGTGTGGATAATGTAATTTTAATTAATCTTACCAGTCATTAAACTTCGATGAGATTCAAAAGTTGTTCATACGCCAAAAATTCAATTTAACTGTTATTGAATAATAAAATAACGTAAATAGTCTATATATAATCAAATATTTAAATAAGTTAATTATTTAATAAATAAGTTATTTAAATTAATATTATATATTTAAATATTTCAAATTTTGAAGAATCAAAATGAACTTTTCAACCTGATGTTTTTATTCGCGAGAAAAATAGGGTTGTGAATTCTAGGAAAATATGGTATATTACAAAGAAATGCCGGCAACTGAATCGTAAGATTTTTTTCACAAACATATCAGCTACAATTTCAACAATTTACTTGAGAATGATGATATACTGTACCTTAATAATTATGTGTTTGTAGAAATTAAAATTACCTCCTGAAAATTTCTGAGAATTTTATTCGTGTTTTGTTACAATTTTGTTTTCTATAATGAAGTTAAATTTAATTTCTGAAAATATTACATTTCCATCTGCGCTTAATATAAAAAATAAATGAAGAAAAAAGTTTATCTGTAAAATTGCTGAGGTATTTTATTATATATAAAACAACTCACATTACAATAAATTAATTTTAAATTTGTTAATAAAACTTCTCTACCATTTAATTTAAGAGACTACCAGAAAATCAAAGTCTGGAATCAAAGGATATACAGTTCAAACAAATTTCTCATATCTGACAAACAGGAGTATTAAATTTATCACAACGTGTTCAATGATAAGTGTTTGGACAAGTTGCTAAAAACTTAATTAAAAATAATAATAAAAACCATTTGAAAACCTTCAATTAATTAACTATCATTAATTACATTGGTTAGTGCTGTTATATCATTTGCCCATACATATATGTCGATATAATTATACCACTGCAATCTAATTATTAATCAATACTGTAGGGAATTGAAAAATATGATTAAATGAATGCGAAGTTCACGTGGCTTTGCCACAAAGTAATCAGTTACTTTTTTGGTTAACTACACTGCAATCCGCCGGACTCTCACACCGACAAATCGATGTTCAAGGAACTTCTCGAATTTTTTGTTTTGGCCGGAGCGTAGCTTAGTGTGTGTGTTTAGGAGTATGTTTTGATGTGCCAACTTGACTGCAATATATTTAAATATTTGACTTACGGCACGTGTCACTAATACATGAGTGGGTTTACGAAGAGATTAGCCCGAGCCCGAGAACACGATCTTAAAACGCGAACAGGTTTCCTAGAACTATATCTGTCACACATTACCGACCAAGAAGTGTCACCGCCGAAATTTTGTACAGACCCCTCTGGGAAGTTATTGGAATCACTGTATTTCTTTTGTTTTCAAGCGTTCACGGGTACATTTTTCCGTACAATAGCTACTTTATAAAACCTCTTCTGACCACAAAACAAGAAATATTGTCGCAGCAATAGACAAAATCTCCAAAGTGTCCATTAAAAATACACAAATAAATCTAATTTTTGATTTTTCTAATTCGTTCACCGAAACTCTCCCAGTCAACAGCTCAGAGCATTCTCCCGCGACTGTTTCTGGGCATATTGTGAGTAGGTGTGCGAGCCTCTTCACCCCGGGAGTGCGAGTGGGGGGGGGTGAGGCGCGGTCATGGCGGGGGGGGCTGTCTTGGATGCTTAGAGGATGTGTCGCGCCAGCGAGCGCCTTTCACGTCTCATGAGGCCCTGATCAATCATGGAGGAGCAACTTTTAATCAGTTTTCCACGAGCGCTCTCGGCCCCGCCCGCGGAGTCGGAGGCGGCGACGGCGGTTGCGAGTGAGGGTGGTTGCGATGGAGCCAGTGGTGGTGGTGGTGGTGGAGCCAGTGGTGGTGGTGGTGGTGGTTGCGATGGAGCCAGTGGTGGTGGTGGTGGTGGTGGTGGTGGTGGTGGTGGTGGTGGTTGCGATGGAGCCAGTGGTGGTGGGCGTCTCAGCCCTCGGGGATTTCGTCAGCGGCGCCAGCATCACCTCAAAACACAAGGCCGAAGGAAAGTGAGGATCGTTGAAGAGGTATGAGGGGTGAAGGATTGAATGGTGGGATCGCCGACGACGGAGATTTCGACAGTCGTGCCGCGAAAGTGGAGATGGTTGAAGTGTCAGAGGGGATGGTGGTGGTATTTGAGAAGAGGGTAGTAACTCGGAACGGGAATTCGTTGCTGACAAAGAGGTAAAACTAGATGGAGAGTTCGCGGGATGCAATTTGCTCTTGAGAATCCAGTACAGTTGAATGAAATAGTGGACCCTAAAACGTGGAGGAGTATGATGCAACAAAGAAGTTGATGGAACGTTCACAGGAAGTAATGAAGTAATGATGACAAAAGGCATAGCTCCTAAAATATTCATTTAATACGAGACCTCGGACGAGGTAAAGATGCTGAATAGTATTAATTCATAAATTTCAAAATAATTTATTGATAAAATGCGCCAAAAAGCAACAATACGACAGAAGATAATAAAATAAATACAAATAAGGGAAATAAAGTGGGTCACAAAATTCGAATAGAAACTGTTTTGGAGATTCAAAAGATATGCAAAATGTTAGATCACCATCATGCTAGTCAAGATAAACATTAAATAAACAGTGAGTTAGGTGACAGATATATTAGGAATGCATAAGAAAGACAGTAATTTTGTAGTAAAACATTGTTGAACAAAATGTTAACAAGATTATTTAACGAAGGCCACGCAACAAACTTTTGAGAAAAAGATTTATGAAAAAGTCAACGCAAATTTTTAACGAGGTGAAACTTTTATCGGTTTGTCTAAACAGTTATTACCAAGCATTAAATAATGATTCACAAAAAAAAAACTGAGGAAAGATTAAGTGCAAAAATTAAAAATAGAAACAGCGCACTTCTTGCCGAAGAAATATGAGCAGAGACAGCTGAGAGGTATACAACGATACAAGAAGTACAACCACCGATCAAGAAAACCGAGCAAGCGACGGATTATATCGGCCTGGAAGATTGTGAAAGCAAAGGGAGCCAAGCAATAGCAGGGAGATAAACACCAGGGAGAGAAAGGAGCTTGCGGGCAGAGTATCGATGGGGAAGACGTTAATAACGAGACCAATATAAGCCGCCGACGCGTTGGAGGCGAGAAACAGGAAGGAGGCGCAAGCAGCGAGCCGGTGTACGCTAATTACGCCCAGGTTCTCGAAAGCGCAGCATCGCAGCGGCGGCGGCGGCGCCGGCGCCGCCATGGGCGCTAATCAGAAAATTCCCGCTCGCAGGCTTACCTCGTCCGTTCACGCCAGGGGAGGCAAATGCGGCTCCCAGGTCGCGTGTGGCTCTAAAATAGACACGACCAGTGGCGAATTCTCCGATGTACCACGTGTACCGCCGGTATACGAAGTGTATAATAAATATTCGGTAACTCGAAGTATATAAATAATAAATAACTATAATTCGAAGTGTATAATAAATATTTTATAAGTTTGGTAATCCTCTAAAAATTTATTGTGATTCTGAAAGCTTTAAAACAGGTGCGAAAAAATAACTGCTTTGCTACCGAGAGCCAGTCAGTTTTCCGCATCCGTAAGGGCGATGAAGTGCGGTAGAGTGAAGAGATTGCTAGCGCAGGCGAAGGCACCGTATGCCGGCTGAGATAACCCAGGGCTCCTCATGTTTCAAGGGCGTGGAGAGGGAAGGATGCGCGTTTGGACGGTCCGTAGGCACCGCAAAATATTGCGCTGAACAGTCCTTCCGTAGTCGTTCGTAAGTTACGCTTTTGTCAAGTTTTGTGAAAATAAAGTGTGTTAATGATCCGGAAGTTAGTGGTTTATGTAATTGTCTTACACAACAATTATTGAGGACGGAATTTCATAGTATTTGGATTCGAGAAAATAAAAGACAACGGCAGAGGTAGCTTCCATAAAGTGCGGTATACCGAATATATTGTTCAGGATGCGCCACAGGATTCGAATGGGACCGTTATCATGCACACTTTTTTTGAAAAAACGGTGGATCGAGACGTTGCAAATACTTGTTGAAGCCAGTGGAGGGTTTGCTGAGAGGTCAGTGGCATGAACACATTTTAAACACGCGTTAAAAGTTTGTTCAAAAAATTGCGATTTCGAGCGTGGAGGCGCATGCGGCATTTCGTTGTAATAGTTGCGGCTAACGATGTTGCTACTCATCCGATTCGTTGTTCAAAGAACTGCGGATGGGGATGTTCTAACACACGCGTCTTTCTTGAAAAGTAAATTGTGTGTAAAAATTAATTGTTAAAGATGAATTTTCTAAAGTCAGGGTGGATTTTACAAATTGGTTTAAGAGCCACAATACATGCATCTCGTGCAAATGAAATATTTTTTTCGAAAAGGTACTTGTTTAGTCAGACGATTCTCGAATATGCAGCGCCATTTGTAGCTGGTGATAGATATCTTCAGAGAAGCAAATGTTACCGTACAAAATTAAATAGTGTACATTTGTCATCAGGTTTTATTAAATTTTTAATATTAGTGTTTGTCACCATGAATTATTTTATTATCTGCAACTTAAAGATATACTTTACTATTTAAAGTGTAAGTACCTACAATATCTTTTATTCTTGTTTATATATAATACCTATCCGTTATAAAGTTCTACAATTAAATTATTCTAAAATAAATATTATTGTAATAACTGTCGACACACATTCCTTCCATCCTAGATATTAGTTCTCCATATGGGGGGTATCAAGCAGGTCTCAAAAATTGCAGAGAAATAAGATAAATTAATTTAGTATTAATGTAACATTTTTGGACGAGTGTTTAAAATTTTCTTCCCAAAATGTACTTTACCAACTATTGAGTGGTTGTTGGTGGATTATAAATATCAATAGTTGATAAAATTATATTTATTTTTAATGCGTCAATGGTTATTGCATTTTAGTTATATTTTGCATATCTCCCACGAATTATCGGTGATACGTGATTAATAGTGTTCATTTCTCTTCGAACTTTGCTACTTTATGAATGAGTAGAATTTTAAAAGGTTTACAACTTTCTAACAACCAATATACTGCCTCGTCGACTGTCCAAAATTCTCGTGTTTCAATCGGCGGGGAGCGTGCAAAATCTTGTGTTCTACAATAAGCAATTAAATGCTTTTTCACGAGTGGATCAATAAAATCTCAGCTCTCCGTTTTGCAGAAAAGTTTTTTGTAAGAATGAGATTTCTTGTTTTGTATATAACGATAATCGTTTATTTTTTGTTTTCAAGAAGGTAATTTATTTCTGAAGTGCACCCGTCCCCTGGCGTTTCAATAGAAGGTCGCCTGCCCCCGCTCTACTTCACTCCCTCCTTAAGGAATCGCTTGACTTGAGTTTGGTTTCTGAAGCAACTGACAGTTTGCAGGGGAATCACGGCCATCTTAGAGCACGGAGCTGAGAGACTCGGTGAAAGGCTTCTCACGGAAGTGAATTCTAAGTTATTATTAAACCGTGGCACCGGTGGCGGTAGTTCAGTGCATCAACTGATGTCACTGCAGCGCCTCTCAACGGGAGGTCCTAGGTTACACTTCCCATGGCGGCAGGATTTTCGACACTAGCTTTTCAGGTAGGTCGAATTCAGTCGTTGTCTGGAGGAGAATTCTAGCGACCGGCTGCTCTGATCGGTAGTTTTCCGTCGTTTCTCCGATCAACACCAGGCGAATGCCAGTGTGCACCACACTACCACATATTCTGGGAGACCGATCGGGAGCTGAGAGCTTGTCCCGGCTGGGGCGGTGCCCCGCTGGTGGGGGATTCCTGGTTAGAGGGACAGTAGGTCGGTGCCGGATCTCGCCATCCAGCGGGGGAAGATTACCGCCATCTCCCGAGGGAAAAACATGCAGTACATTAACAGGACTTATGACCGAAGCAGTTGACGCGCCTGGAAACACGAAAAAATCAGTCAATCAATCAATAAGCCGCGGCAACAAATCTCAGAAATTGAGTATGAAACGTTCGGTATGATGCGACAATTTATGAAGCGTTACGATTCAAAAGAGGGATTTTTAACCTTTCTTTTTCTTGCATAACTTCTATTTTTATAACACTTCAAAAACAATCAATTCAATTTTTACTAATTTCATGAAATGCGAAGAAAAAAGTTTATTTTACAAAATGTATGGTTTTACAAGAAAGGTATAACAGCAACTAATGCAGGGCTCGCTAAGAACAAGCAAAGAAAGATATGAAAAAATATAATTGTATATTCACGTAGCTCGGTAGCTATTGTAAACAAAATTATTGTTAATACGCATGACTACGCACTGAATTCATGTTTAACTGATCTCTTTGTCGTTTCACAAGTAATCACCTCTTCTTAGATTTCAGATGAATCAAATATAGATTTATTTGAATTCTAGTTTGACATTCATAATTATGTAGATTTCAAACAAATTAAAAACAGAGAGAAAACTTGAGAAAAACTGGCACCATTTTATAGATGTCTTTGAAGTAAGCGGCTATTTCTTCGTATTATTACATGTATGAGTACGTGTACTTTAAATAATGTCATATAGAGTTTCTTGAAACCTCAATAGTTTTCTGAAAAAATGAACTCAAAATTTCGCATTTTCAGAGATGCTCAAACGCCATTTTCTAAAAAATGACTCCAAATTGTTTCATCAAACTTTTCCAATGGATAGTGCTAAATACACTGTCTACAGTGCAATGTATGCCGTAAAATTGATTTTGGTGTATTCTTTTGTTTTTTCACAAATTAAACAAATATATTTTTTAAAATATCTCTCACACTGTTAATATGCATATTTTAATCGATTTGTATACATTATTGCATTTGTAAGATGACGTGCTTCAAATGACTGAAAATGAAGTTTTTCGAAAATTCATTAGATTGCTGTGAAAAAGAGCTTCAAATTTCGCATTTACAGTTGCGCTTAACGCCATTTTTTAAAAAACGGCTTCATATTTTTCAATAAAATGGCTATTTAGGGTGAGGTTTTACTCTTATTTAATATTCTTGAAGTAATATTTCTGTTGTTCTATTCGGGAAGCAAACTGTTGAGAAAATGTGAAAAAAATATATTTTGGGCGGCGATAGATGGCAGCTGGCAAGATGAAAGGGCGCGGCCGTAAAGGCAGGGCACACCAAGAAAATTAGAAAACATTACTTGGAGAAAGTCTGTGCCATTCTGTAGCACTAGTTTTACTTTTTTAGCAGTATCTTATATTAAATACAGAAACGATATTGTAGAAGACGAATTGTAATTGAATTGGCCATGTGGACGTACTATTTGGCACAGGTTCTTCTGTTGTGCTCTCACGTATTCTTGTTGCAAAAACGAAGGTTATCATTTATCCGCATAAAAAGATGGAATTACCTAAGTTTGGTTGTTTGGAGCTCTAGGTTCAGTAAGTCGAAATCCCCTTTCTCTTGCAAGTTTCATTTAATGCGCTTTGTTTGCAATTATTCATTTGATGCACTCTTGTGTGCTGCGATGGAAGCGTTTTTAAATAGTTATTCCATGTTAAAATGTGCAACATTATTAAAATTAGTACAAGAAGAAAACTATAGAGTAATATTTATGAAATGTTTTCTTCAAACTTAAAATGATATTAAATAGCGATGTATTGTACAAAATTGTAAAATGTAAATGATAGTGTTTACAATTATTGTACCAACTCATTTTTACTACAAAAAATTTTTGTGAGCCCGCGAATACTAATATAGAATAGAAAAATGGTATTTTTACCAACATTTTAATTAAAATGTAGACGGTTTCTGATAGTTGAACTATCAATCAAAATCAAATATACGGTCTGGAAGTAAAGCCAGAATTTTACTAGCCAGAACATGTTAGATATTGGTTAACCCTTCAACCAGTTCATCTTATATTCCAATGTCAAAACCACCGCACAAGTAGATCAGTGTTCTAAATCTGGAATGATGCTTGAAAATGTTGCTCTAACGGTTTTAGATGTTAATCTGAAAGATACCATATTAGGTGTGAAAATAAGGAATATATTTCGTTACTATCATTTTATAAATGAATACCTACTTCTTTTCAGTCCTGGGAAATTAAGTAAGCTCTATTAATGTAGTAAATTAATTACAAACTACCAATAGTGTTAAAACGTTACATCACAATTTTTAAAATGTGGATGGACCACCACACTTGCAGTTATCATGGTTTCCTAATTCATTTGCATATAGAAGCCTTTTCAGACGGGCGGCATCGGCGGAACAAGTTGGGTTGAACCCACCCAAGCCCCATCTCCTCGTCACCCTGCGCGTTTTCCGAGCGCGGAAGCAACAAATTAGCAGCGCACGCCGCACCACTCCGCGCCGCGCCCTCGGACATCCCGGCCGCGCAAAAATAAAAGACAGAAGCAGCTGAAAACGCCGAGCGCGCCACGCGGTGGCAGCGGCGGCGGCAGCAACCGCAAAAACAGTTGCGAACGTTCACGCAGGTATCTTTTTATGAAGCTCCAGGAAATAACGAACATCAGATGCACCTTCCCGGGGGCGGAGGCAGTGGGGGGAGGCGGGGGGGGGGGCGCACCGCATTTTTTCGTGCACCGTCCTCAGTGCGCGCGTTTCTCGCGAGAGTGAGCGCGCGGAGCGTTATGACGTAATTACAGTGATACCCGGGCTGGCCGCTATCGCGGTTTTCCACCAAGCTCTTTTTTATCTTCCTTAATTGCCCGGGCGACCGCGTGAGTGCGTTATTCTTCGTGTGTGGGCGGGTGGGCGCGTGCGGGGCATGTGCTGCGTCGTCGAAACGAGCTCGCGCGCCGGGCTCTTCTTTCCGTCGCGGATGGACAAACGGTTATTAGGGCGTTCAATGTCCGCCGCCGGTTTATCCTTCCGCGCGCCGCCGCGGTTACGGCCACGAAGAGCGTTTCGCCTGCTCAGGGGGCGCGCGAATCGCGGTCTGAAAGAGAGCTGGGTGGGCGTGGTGGCGTTTTGTTGCCTTTCTGGGGCGACCCTGTTTACGTGTTCCGAATATATGTAGTACGACTATGAAAATAATTGACTTGGCCCATTTTGCAACTACCGGTGTTTACATCAGATGAGTCCTGTCCAGCTATGCCTAGATCAGATGGTCATGTCCGATAACCTGTATTTTATAACGCTACGGCTAGTCAGCGAGAGCAGTCGTTTGTTTGTTGACATTGTCATGTTGTCAGCGTTTGTTTGTTTTGATTACCTTGATAGTTATTAGCCTGAGGGCTAGTTGGATATTTGATGCACCATCGCAGAAATAATACTATGGGGCGTACTAGGCAAGCTGTAAAGAAAAGATGTACTTGGCATTGCTTCCCTCGCTCAGTTAAACGTTCCCGAAGCACCTACCAGCCAGCAACACTCTTCGCGCAGAAACTTCATTACTAGAGACCGGATTTTTATGTAATTACATATTTTTTGTCTTTCTACTTACTGTTCTTAAATTTGTAATCTTGGCGAATCACCTCAGTCTTAACACAATATTCAATTTTTTCGTTACACATTTTTACATATTTTACTATATTACATATTTTACATATTTTGGTATTTTCACGAAATATTTTTACTATATTTCTTTTCTTAAATTTTATTACATCTGTTTTTAGATTTATTATTAATTCTGCAATTAAGTGTCGTAACTTGGTGGCAGAATATCTTAACTTTACATGCATTAAGCTTACATTGACTAACAATAAGTGACAAAAATTAGTTAATTACACATATTTTTTATGAAAAGAAATATTTTTTTAAAAAGCAGCATTTTTTCGTACATTATTAATGCGTGCTGTCTCCTTCAGGTAGCCGATGTGAAGACTCGTGATGTTCTCACAGTCCCACGCGTCTGCTTCAGTTATGTCAGTGACAGGAAGTGCGCGTCAGCGACCGAGATCATTTTCACCTTTAGGTGTGAAAAGTATTACTGACGTCGCGATTTTAACCTTAATTTTGGAGAAACATTGGCGATCGCCAATGTAACATTCAATGAGAGTGCTTCACGTTGCAGTGATGTTTGCTGGTCGTAGATATCCCTAGTTTGTGCGATGTTTTTTATTGCGTCTAGTCGGGCTGCAAAACTACAGTCCTGAATAGCAATAGATGACGCTTTTACTAGTGATGGGAAAGTTATATGGTGCAAAGTGTGCTTCAACTTATGCTCACCAAATGATTTTTAAGTCGTTTGTATTATTTTTAAAATTTGTTTAGGGAATTTTTTATAAATGTAATTTCATACTGTACATGTGTTTTATACTTAGTGAATTTTAATATTACATATTTCATCCGATTTTACATATTTTTTACATATTCTCACTGTTTTCATTATATATTTATGTACATATTTTGACATTTCATACTACATATTTTTCCGCTCTCTAGTCATTACTCAGCTTCAGTCATGGTCTCAGGAGCTCCCCAGTTGCCTCAACCACAGTGTCTGAGACATTTTTGCGAAAATTACAAATTGCTCTTGCCTCTGCAGGGAACCGAACTTGTTCCTTTGATCATGAAAAGAGAGCACACTAGCTACAAGTCACATGGGGCTACTCAGCTTTTACAAAAGGAAAAACAGTTTTGAAAAATAGGTTTCAAAACGTGAAGCTCTGGTAAATAATAACTTTGAAAGTGATTTTTTAACTGAATAAAGAGAGTCATACTGTAAAGCATGATTCTGATTACTTATGTATTACCAGAATTATTTGATTCTTTTATTAATTATCCATGCTACAGACAGGTCAGTACTTTCTTGGTTGTGAGTTGCAACGTAGTAGGTTTATAATAGAAAGAAGTGAAATTAAACGTGTGCCATAATTTAATCGCCAAATAATTATTTTAACACGTTGAAATTGTAAAGCAATACATTAATAGTTGAGTAAATAATGTAGTCTATTACAATTGTTGAAAATAGTTGCGAAGATTGCAACTCCAGTGAATTCTGTTTATTTTGTATCACTCCGTTATTATTCTCCAATAGAGCTTGCCAATAACTAACTCATATCTGATACAAATTTCAAGTAAACATAGTTTTAAAGCTTAAACTTTCATTGCCCGCGTTGACGCACAGAGTGCGCCAGTCTTTTCCACTAACCTTTCTTCAGAGTTTCTTTAACTGTTTGAATTCGTTTTTCAACCGCTCCGTTCCAAGTCGTGGGAGTAAGTTAGCTACTCTTTTCTAATACCTTTTCGGTGCACGAGTAATAATGTAAAGACATTCAAGAGTGATTTCTTCTCAATGTAGACATTGTAGAAATCAACTCTTACATATGATGGCATGAAGTTATGTATTTTTATAATCACTCGCTAATATGTACAGTACTGGAAACATAAATTGATCGCGGCCGTCTGCGGCTAAGTTCAGCTTTTGCACGGCTTGGACAGCCCTTGTCATGACGAAACGTCGCAGGCGGAGCCTCACAAACCATCGTAGCCAATCTCAACGCAGGGGGGAGTGCCCTAACAAAATTACGTCGTACAAAATGGCGGGCGCCGCCAGTTCAGATGTGGAAGTATTTTCAAATGAAAAATACATGAAAGAAACACTTCAATGAACATGAAAGTAAATTCATTGAAATATATATGAACTCATAGCACTTAACCACTGTTAACACAATTCTTTTTTAAGAAATTACATTGATGTCAGATAAAATAACACTAATTTTAGAACAGTTACGTTCTTATAGATATTTAAATTCCAATATTCTTGTCCAACCGCAATTTATGAACTTTATCAAATGACCAGTTTACTACAGAATCTTGCGATAAGAAAAACGATTATAATTGCATATTTTCAATTGTTCATATGTATATTACATTTGCAAAAATGCAAAATACTGTCTTTCTCGAATCGTTAGGACTTCTAGGGAACCATTTCAATAAGGGAAAGTAAAATTCAAAGACCAGCTGTATATTTATCATTAAAGTAACAATTAAACTAGATATTAAGCAATTAATTTGCATCTCATGTCAAAATTGTTATTTTGCTATCATCAAATCAGGGGCAATTTGGGGACAATCCCCGGCAGGAATAGCGCACATTTCGGAATTGTTTATAAAATTGTTAATTGTTGCAAAATTGTTAATTCGCAGTTTTTGGTTCTGGGACATCAGAAAACCCTTCCCACTTTAGAATTGCAAAAATTGGAAATTGTTTATAATTTTACAAATTTTGCAATTCTGTTTTATTCTCTCATCTCATTTCCCTTTACACAAGATGCAAAATTCCGCAATCTAACCGGAGCTATCGCCTTTCGTTTTCGAGATATGCAATTGTTTATAGGATCTTAGCGTCTGATGACAACCCTCAGTTGTTTCCAACCCCCAATGCATTCGATCTTGGCTGTCAAGTATAAAATTCAAATAGTTTTGCAGTGTCTTGCTTTCTGCTGATTAAATTGTATTAACGATTTGTGACTTACGACAAATCGGTGGAAATTGTTGCTCATAAGCGGTTTTTTAACTTTCGATTCTTCATGTATCGTTGACACACGTTTTATTATAAATAAATTCTCTGGCAAATTTCAAAACGCTGAGACGAACTGTTATCCTGCAAATTTGAAGATTTCTTTGTGGTTGAATGCATTCTATTCAGTGGTGCAAAGTGTATGCCAATAAGTTTAACGTCTAGCGAGGAAATTCATTATCAACAAATTATTTTGCAAAATGCTTTTGGACAGAGCGGTGGCATGAGAGATCATTTTCGTATTTATTCCACGAGGCAAGTTTTAGGCAACAGATACATTCTGTGTATTAATTTTAATTTTGGTGAAATTGAATCACATGTGAATTTTCAAATACAACCATACATTTTTTACCTGTAATCAATATATCAATAGAGAAATTCAATGATGTCTCATTTGTTAATAATTTAAAGAGTAATAATGTGGATTTGACACCGGGCTTGAGCAATCCTTAACTCTAAGGCAAGCAACGCTTATCATTGGCTCTTCTAGTAATTCAAGTGGCCTAGCCTCGGAAGATTTCCCCGTTCTCCTCGCCTTAAAAGGCATAAGAGGCGGAGTCTGTAGAAAGTGGCACCAATTCAATAACACTTCCCTCCCCTCGAGAATGCTTCGTTACTCCCTTTTGTAGGAACACGTTCTTGTCGTGTATTAAATTGTGAAAAATAATTTAAATTCAATATAATAAACGAATAAGAATTTCTTTGCATTGTAATGCTACACACATTTAAATATAGAAATAAAACATGCAACTAAACAGTATACACATGTTTTAGGAAGACGAAACTTCTTTCTTATTATAACACTCATTTGTATACTTTTCACAGACAATATTGAGAAGTACACCATCAGTCTGATGATTTGTTCTGTAATAATCGATCTTATACCTAATTGACATGTAATGATAGAAATTTCTAACGTCTGGTATGGGAAATTAAGCATGAGCTCAGTTAATTTTAATGAGAGAGCAATTTTGTGATGAAAATATTTTTTTAATGCATATATTCCAAATCCATATACTTCCTTACATTAATTAACGTTGTTTCCATTTCCATTGAAGGCAAGGACATAACATCCCTCACGCGCCTATGTTTTGAAATGACTCTCAGAGAGGTCACTTGCTCTAGTCGCCGTGTTATTGAATTGAACTCTTGAAATGTTCTGTTCATACAGTAGTTCCCGAAACACGTAAATTCCAACAGGCGATCTCAAACTTATAGTAGTAGCACCCTACTTTCAAACATTAGTAGATACCGCGGACTGTGAGACCCCACGTCAAGTTCGAAACATACTTCATTGTCGTTCATGAGCATGTGTTAATCTGTCCAACTTTTTTTGTGTCGGAGGGGCTGTGATTCTTGGAGAGATAATAGTGTAGTGGACATGCAAACCACTCTATGCACCTAAGCGAGTTCGTTTCCTAGTGTGGACAAAACGTTTGGGGATTGGAACCCTTTCTGCGGACTTCATGAATTATTATAATACTGCGATACCGAATAATGCGTCCTATTATCATTATAGTTTTAATTCAATTTTTTGTCTTTCATTTTGTTTGAATTTTAATCAGTTTTCTGTTTCTTATATAATTTTGTTAATGTATTTTAGAAATGGGGTTTAACTGATGCCAATGTTATACTTGATTTAAGCTAAATTGCTGTTTCCAAGTACTCGCATTTCAAGTCACGTCTTATTGCGATCGGTGAGCTGAAGAATACCTGCATTAAGAGTGGACTGACAATATGCCAAGCTTCAGAAAAAAAATTTCCGGATCTCGAAGGGAATATTGATGACTAAAATAAAAGATTGTAAAATGTCGCGATCGTAATAGTTGTGACTGTCAATCAAATAATATCCTAGCTGAATCTATAGCAAGGGCGGTCAATTTTGCCCACATGGGCATTCGTGTTCCTATTTATGCCTCGCGGGTGCTGCCACTCAAAATCGTCGCTGCAGCGGGCAACGAAAGAAATTTGAGCGAGGAAACATTCCTGGGAGGTGGGTAACTTAATTACAAAAGAGAACAATGTTTTCATGAGGTTTTTATTCAATAAAACATAATAACTGTTGTAAAAAGCGCTTATTTATTGGAAAATAGAAAAATTCGTAATGAAAATTTTCTGAGAAATGGAATTATACAGAGTCCCACCAACTGTGGGCCACCTCATAACTTCTAAACGGTTCCCGATATCGAAATGTAGTTTTCGCTTAACAATGCGGAATCATGGGGGAAGTAATGTGCGATAGAGATATAATTCGAAAAATTTTTAGTTTTCGAAAAAATTAATTATCTTTGATTTTTTAAATGGGGCCATATATTTTTTTCACTAGCGATAGATAATCATATATAGACGAATGCATTCATGTAACATACGTTAATATTTTGATAGTATATTGAGTATAAAATTATTCTTTCAGACATATGATTTTGAACTAAATGTACGAGATTTCCTGTTAGCAACCGTTGCCATTGTCGCATTAGGGGAAGATTGCCTTCGCGGCGCCGGCACTTTTGCGAGAACAGGGGAAAGGTCGCGAAGGCCACTTTCCCAAAAGCGACAGTGTCGACGGCTGCAAGAAGAAAAATTGCACGTATAATTTCAAATCTCAAGCCTCATAATATAAATATATAAAAACGGGTTTATAAGTTTATATTATTATCGGTTTATTACATCACTACCAATGCGTGAACTATTTTTTTTATTTCATCGCAAAATATCAAAAAATACTAATACAGCCTTACCAATCCGTTTGAATTCATGTAATTCTGCAATTACAAAGTTAATTGTGAATTAACTTAAATTAATTGAGTAATTTACATTAATTAAATTAAGTTTAAAAAATTAAAGACTATTGAAATATTTTATTGAAGTTTCTCAAGAAAATGTTTCAGTCTATCAGAACGGAGATGGGGAGGTACGCTTTCTCTAATTGTAAATTGGGAGTCAGAAAATAAACGGACGCAGAATATTGCCTGGGACGTGGGAAAATGAATATTACGCAACACTGTCGCTTAATGTCATCATTTGACGACTTTCCTGCTTTCGAAACATCAAAATATTTTAGAAGATAACATTATTATTCAGCTTCATTTGTTAGCATAAAGTACTCGATAAATGGATTAAGATAAATGGATTTTTCGTTGGGACTCATCAGGGCTCTAACTTATCGCACGGTAAAGAAGTTATTTCGCTCAATGAAAGTAAGTTAAAATTAATAGTTTTTTTACGAACGTTATTCTGGTGTTTCCATCACCAAACAATTGTAATATCAAAAAACTAGACTATTACCATGCATGCCGCCATTAGTTTTTATTAATCAAAATTTCGAAAAAACGTACTGCTAGCACTTCAGTTAGAACATTATAATATGTAATTTCAGTACATTGTCCATAATCGTTACACTACGCAAAATTGTGTGGAGTGGATAGTTAACGTCAGAAAATAACTCCAGTTACTTGTATTGATATACAGGACTGTTTGGTTAACTGCGCCAGATATACTTTTTTTGTTTTTGCATTTGTTCATCTTAAGTTAGCCAAACTTATTATATAATAATATGAAGTTAATATAAGAAACAGTAATACAAATTATTAATTTTCAAGTTTTAGCAAATTTCGTGGGATGCAGAAACGTAGACGAAAAAAGATTCACTTAACTGCAGTATGGGATTAACTGATGCTCTTATTGTGGTGACGCGAATTATTAAGAGCATGCTGAACACAGTTATACGAGTATATTATAAATAGGAGACAGATTTTAATGAAATATCATTTTTACTTTCTTGCATACCTACGTATATACGGAGTGATATACGTAATGTAGAGAAAGTTATGTAATGTTGCGCGAAAAAACGGTGGATTTTCGGCAGAAAAAAATTCATTGCCGGATCCTGATAACGAAAAAGTGGATAAATGCAGTTGCTTAATTAAAAGAAAAAGTCCTCTAATATGTGATGTAGCCAGAATTCCTATTTTGTTGGTCCTTGATACCGAAAACTAAATTGCAAGCGAAACGCCCGCCGTCTGTCCGTCTGTGAACACTACTAGCGCTTACACCATGCGTAGGATTTTTTTCAAATTGAAGAAACATCTATCTATCTGTAGTTGAAGATTTGTAATTTTGAAAACCATTCTTTAAAACTTGGGGGTTTTTAGATCATGCCCCAAGGACATTCTCGAAATTTTCTCAAAAGTTTTGTTCAAAATGTTTTCTTTAAATTTATTGTAATAACAGAGCAAAATACACTTATAAAGTGACATAGGTTCTATTTTCACGGTTTACAGGATTTTCAAAAATTGCAAAAGTTTGAAATTTTCTAGCGTCTTCTCACAACTGAAAAAATTGCAAATTTTTTTGCGAAAATTGACCAATTGAATAACAAAAAATTAAACTAATGTTAAAACGATAATAATATAGAAGATGTAGCATTACAATAAATACTATGAAAATCGAAAACAGTACACTGATTTTTGGAAGGTTTAGATACCTGTAAATGCCTTTTATCCAAAAGCACAATTTTTTGGAATTGATCACTTTTATCAATAATCCTGCGATATTTAAGAAGCTATTTAAACAGTAAAAATAAAAAAATGCCATTACATATTTATGGGCTTTAAGAGTGTAATATAAATATATTGGGGATCCTATTGTATTTTATTTCAATTATCTATGTCCCCGTCTGAAGTTGGGCCTCATGGCAGTTGCATAGGCCAAAGGACGGCCTTGGGAACAACTAGAAAACTCTAGCAGAAACTTCTACGAATCTAATACGAACGATATGTTAGAAAGAATAAAGATATCAAGTTTAGAAATTAAGAATACTCTTCTTATTCCCTTACAAAAGTTCAAAATGTTAGCAACTCTCTGATATTTGGAAACAAAATAAAATCGCCATTTTTGTAAGCTTAAAAAGTCTTCGTACACACCTGTTGAACAAAACATATTAAGTTATTTAATACTGGGTATGAATTCCATTTGCTTTGATTATTGTCTCTAGTCTTTGCAACATAGATTTCAGCAACGTTGCCGTAGTCGCAGGGTCAATTGAACTTCGGTCTCTCAGACCTCTCATGTTAAATATTTTTTTATTAGACAAACTGTATTTTCTATTTTCAATCCCATAAGTGACCACATATGACCTACGGGATCATATGTGATCAGTGAATATTAGGGAATTTAAGACGTGAATGAATTTGCTTTCTTAGTGTTTTAAGGTAGCTATGATCTAGTGGCGCCTCTAGGGTGACCAGATTAGTAGCCAGGGAGGGCACCAAATATAAGAATATTTACCGCTTAAATGTCCGACCTATTTTCATTACTGGACATTTGATTGATGCAAGAGTCTGGTCTAAGGGATCCCAATTCTTTTGTTAATATTCTGTCTTCATAATTCAAGTTTCTGTTGGGTAAATATATTACTTTATTCATGTTAAAAATGGCTGACAATATTCATATTGTTTTGTGAAATTTTTAATTTAAAACACGTTTACGAATTCTCGTACAGATCAAAATACAACCAATTTCGCACAGAAGCATTGAGGAACAAATTTTTTAAACACCGTGCTAACATACGTTTCTAACGTGTTTGCAAATGTCAAAATTCAGGCAGACACATGGCGCGGTCGCACATGATTTGTGACCGACGAGTGCAATAAGCTCACATAATTCTCTCTCACTTTCTTCCCTACAATGAAGAAACCATCCTCGTGTTAAAGAGCCAAGCGGCGGCCACAGGCCTCCTGTGTCCAATGCCCTGTTGCCAAATCCTGAGCTGTTGCCACTTGCTCGGTTATCGCTTCCCAGCTAGGATAACACAAATTACACTGCTGGCTTGAATAGCCGTTACAGCTTTCTTTCGGAAAATAAGGGTTTCAGTGCAGCTGGTAATTAGTCGATTCTCCAAAATATTTAATTGAAGAAAGCACCTACCATTGACGCAGTTATTCACTTTCTATTCATCTGACTACCAATACAAACAATAAAAAACCGGTCTTATTTTCTTGTTTTATTAGTAACGGTTACGTAATATATTACAACTTTTATACTACTAACACTTCATTCTTCTAATAAACCTTAAGGGAATGACAGAGACACGGCTGAGAGACAAAAAAATATATAATTATTGAAAAGCAAAACGATATATAAAATTCCACGTCTACAACTGATTTCAAAGTCATTTGTCAGATACATACTCTAATGTACAGAATAAAAAAATGAGTAGTGCAGGCTAGGATTTGAACCCGAGATCTTCAGCACAAGAAGAAGCCACCCAACCAAATACGCTACGATATTGTCCTTGGGCAGGTCACTGCTGTAGTGTTTTGAATATTACAATGTTCTTGATGCCAGAAAATTCTTTCGAAAAATCGCAAAAGCTACTGTTAATTTCAGACAAAATTCTAAATAAAACGTATTTTAAAATTTAGTATTTAAAACGATTGCACTTGGAAATAAATCTCCAGCATGTGTATTGGTGGTGTTCGAAAACATATATATATTGTCACTATATAACTCAAACTTTTGCGAAAAACACTCATATTTTAAGAAACGTGGACATGAGATGATTTGAAAGAGTAATAATGAAGAGCAGATTACATTAAGAAAGAAAAATGTATAATTATCTTTCGTCTAACGCAGTGTATTCTTCAGACAACGTTCACAGAAGTAACGAATAGTACACAGAAAACTGCCAGAATAGCGAACATTCGTTTCGGTATATTTTTCACTTTTAGAGGAATATCATTTTGTCACTCAATAGATCTTCATTGTATTAATTGTAATAATTAATTAATTGTATTGTAATAATTTTTTCAAATATACAATTTGTCCGATTTGTTACACACGAGGAAGCTTTAAGTTAAATTTACTATGCGCACGAATAATATGAAACAATTGAATATTTGTAATATTGAAGAATTAAAACTTTGTATGAAAAAAGACTTACAATGTTTTTAAGTACACGTTGCAAAGGTTGCGATAGCTCAGTGGCATCGTTACAGTTTTCCCTGTAACGTTACTGACCGCGAGGCCCTAGAGTTCGAGTTCCGACGTTGGCGGATGTTCGACTGTGGTTACATATGTAGGTCGAAAAACTTTGGAGCCGTTTTTAAGAAAAGTTTGAAACTGCTTCCCAGGGACTTCAACTAAATTACCCCAAAATTTAAAGAATTATTTTCAAAATCGCAGGGCCTCGATTCGGGCCAGATCGTTAATGGAAAATTAGTTTTGACAAAAATTCTACGAATAGTTTACACACAAGTGTTCACAGAGAAACAGACAGACAGACCAGGGGACACATGGACGGAGAGACGGACGTTTTGATATAATAACAACACTCTCTTGGCAACTTAAGTCCCCAAAACGTGTAATTCCATTAAATTCTCGACATCGATTTACTGCAACATTACATACATACCTCTCTAAATATTACTTTTGTTACTCCATATGTTTACGAGGAAGTAAAAATAAATATATAAATAAATACACTTTCACACACCACACAGTAGGTTACCCGCAAAAAAGAATAATTACAGAGCCCGAATTCCTGCCCGTGAGAATGCAGTTCTAATGTTATTACATAAACAGGGGGTCCCACCAACTATGGACCACCACCACAACTTCTAAACGGTTCAGGATATCGAAATAAAGTGTTTGCTGAATAATGAGGAATCATGGGGCAAGTAACGAGCCGTAGAGAAATTATCTATAATATTTTTAATTTTCGAGAAAGATAATCATCTTCGATTTTTAAATGGAACTATATATTTTTATCACCAGCAATGGATAGACCATGAAAAGAGGATTAAAATGATGTATCATTTGCTAATATTTTGATAGTAACTTGAGTATAAAATTAGGCTTTCTGACATGTGATTTTGAATTAAACGGGTAATCGTTGCAACTCTCGTCTTTTTGGGAAGGTGGCCATCACGACGTCTAGACTGTTGCGTCTTGACTGAGAGGGGTGGCAGTGGGGGATAAGAGGCATAACTACAGTAATTCTTAGTGATGGCACAGACATCACACTAAGAAATACCAATTTTGACAATCAGAATGGGAGACATTTTCCATTTATTTATTTAGATTTAACTTGCCTTCTACTAAAATTTCAAAACATTGATCGTTCCAAAGAACGATATAAAAAAATGGTAGCATAAAGATGTTAATAATAATAAATATCATTTTCAAACTGAATAAGAAGCCAACCACCGTCTCTTCGTTGGTAAATGTCATTTTTAATTAAAATGATCACTCGTCCACTTTGCAACCATACGACTGCTGTTCTTAAATGGAAAAGAAAACTATACACTTCCGTCTTCTGCATTTTCACGTTTGAGGCAGCACTTGGCGCTATGAAATGAGAAACTCACTAATCAGAATGAACAGTAGCGAATGCAGATATGCATTTTTGTTAAAGTTTGGTAGTTACACTAATAGAACTGTCAAGAGTATTTCAAGTTTTTTATTACTTTGTTCTTCTGGAAGTACGTGTTTAAATAGGAAGTTAAGTTACTGTGAATAATAAGAGAAAATGTCTACCTATCTATTATTTGATGAATTAATCAAGATATTACAACGAAAATCTTTAAGAATTCATTCGCTTCCCATATATTAAAGTGATAGTTTGTTTCTGCACTGAGTTCGAGTTCGGTAAATTTAGAAATGACCTTTATAATTATTATTATTATTGTTATTATTATTATTATTAATTTTATTATTATTATCGTTTTCGCTACAATATTTTTATTTCGTTTTTTTCGATTATCGTTGATTTGGAATTTCAGAAGAAGAAAAGTTCAACTCAGATGAACAACTGGGGAAAAATTCTCATTCAGATCGTTAAAATTGATGTTTGTTCATATGTTTTTCATGTCAAGATCATGAATTGCTGCAATTACACCTTCATCCTACACGGTCATCTCTCTTACACTCCTCTCTTCACAAAACAGTATCAACGTCGCGAAGGCCACCTTCCCAAAACGGCGACTGTTGCAAAGGCTACCCGTTTACTTGAAAATCTGATGCCAAAAAATCTAATTTTTTACTCAAATTACTCTTAAAATACTAACATATGATAAATCATTTTATTCCAATATTCATGATGATAACATTGCTGATGAAAAAATATATAGTTCAATTTAAAAAATCAAAGATGATTAAATTTCTCGAAAACTAAAACTATTATAGAGAATTCCTCTACCAGCCTGTTACCTGCCCCAAGATTTTGCATTGTTCAGCGAAAACTGCAACTCGATACCCTGAACCGTTTAGAAGTTATGGGGGTGGTCCATATTTGCTGGGACACCGGTATCATATAAACATTAGAAACCCTATGTAACTTGATCGATGATAAATGAAAGCGATTGCTGTATACTAAGCGAATGAATAGGGATGACTAAATACGTCTCGTAGTGGAAACCTCGAAATGTTTACTTTTCATAGCGTCAACTTCGGGTAGCTATATTTTCTTAATTAAACCCCAAAATATAAATATCCAAGCAATTATTTCAAATTAAATAAAACTACAATTTTATTGACAATAATACTAACCTGATATGACTTTCTACAAACAATTATAAGGAGATGTGAACTTCTTCATCCTAAATCGTTACTTTTAATTTTAACAATTATGTTAATGTTTGCTACTCAGAGACACGGAGCATGCTCCAAAGAACACAATAAGTAAACGAAATTGAGGATATTATGATTATTATGTCGTAGTAGCTTCATTGTTGAAATGACGACTGATTCTTTCATATGAGATTTTCTGTTTCATGAAGATGACCTCGGCGTATACGTATTTCGAAGACGTGTAAACTTCAATGATTTTGACGCGATAAGCGATGACCTCAAACAATCCACTTCGATTCAGAGGGTAGTGTCAAAAATCATTGGCGTGTTAGTGTCGAATGGAAAAGAATGCGTCTAGGAATTGTTCTGAACTTCGAATAATTGAATTTTAAAAACATGTTTATTTGCAAACTTTGCACCTTCATTGAAATTTACTTAACTGCATACGTAAGTTCACATTCCTTCAATTACAAATGTCCATAAATAAACATATGTCAATACAATATTATAATAGTATTATTACTTTTTCGTATATTCCATGCTGATGCTATATGCTTCTAAAGGCAGCAGACTTACTGGTTAGAATGAAATTGTGAATGTTATTACAATGTATTTCGTATTTGGAACGTGAATACTGAGGAGCCGGAAGCTTTAATGTCTATATTTATACGTCAAGACAATTAATGCAAAATTATTGTTTTCTTGTATATTTAATTTGAAAATTTTTCACAATTTTATATGTAAAGAATTGGCTTCCTAA